>BDUI01000711.1:14182-29728 GCA_002335545.1 Apodemus speciosus | reverse complement strand
GAAACCCTGTCTTGAAAAAAAAAACCAAAAAAAAATAAATAAATAAAAGGGCTAGAGAGATGGCTCAGTGGTTAAGAGCACCGACTGCTCTTCCAGAGGTCCTGAGTTCAAATCCCAGCATGGTTTACTACCATCTGTAATGGGATCCGATGCCCTCTTCTGTTGTGTCTGAAGACAGCGACAATGTTCTCATATAAATAAAAATAAACAGTCTAAAGAAAAAAAAAGAAAGAAACCCACACAATTATGGTCAGCTAACCTGTGACAAAGTTGCAAAAGCATTTTGGTGGAGGAAAGGTAATACTATTTCAGCAAATAGTACTGGAGCAATTGTGGGCTCAAGATCTGAACCTTAATGTGTCATACCTTGTGATCATTAACTTAATAGTAGATTTAAACAGATATAAAAGTTTAAAGCTTTTAAGAGCTTTGAGTTGGTGACTCATGTTTATAATCCTACCACAACCTTCCAAGTGCTGAGATTACACATGAATGCCACAGTGCCCAGTTTCAAGTTAGATTTAAAGTTAAAAGAGGTGACTCAGTAGGAAGAGGCTCTTGTATGTAGGCCTAATAACACTACATCCTACCCCCTGCCCCTACATCCTGTAAGTGGCGGGAAGAAATGGATTCCCAAGAGTTGTACTCAGACCTACACATGCACACTGAATTTTAAAGTTGGAATGGCAAAATCTTGGCGAAGTTGAGCTACTATGGAGATCTATATCACCTCTACAGATCTCTCTAATGATATCTACATAAAAGATACTATTTACTTATAGATAGGAAGATGTAGAAAAATCACATAGTAAAACAGAACTTCCTGATGTCACATTTTAAACCAAAAAACAAGGCAACAAAAATGTGATAATACTGGTGATGGTGGTTCAGACACAGCAGGTGGATCTGTCTAATTCAAGTAGGAGTAACTTACTTTGTAAGACATGTTTTATCTGTTACTGCAAAGCTGTCATTAGAATGTACTACCTGGGTCTTAGGACATGGCTGAACATTACTAAAACCCTATCAAGGGAAAGCAGTACAGAGACAGATAGGGTCTAAAGCTCACTGCCAACCAGTTTTGCCAGTTGGTGAGTCACAGGTTCAGTGAGAGACCACATCTCAATAGATATAGAAGAGAAATAGAGGAAGGCACCTAACAGTGGCTGCCGGCCTTTACACACATGTGCACATACACATATACTGTGTACATATAAGCACAACTAAAAAGATTATACTGCCTGATTTTAAGCAAAAAATGGATCTTAAGATTTCATCTGAAATATTTTTAAAGAGCAAAGTACTCCCTGAACTGTGTATCAATTGTAACTGTTGTTATAATTTTAGGGGAATCAAAGAAGAAATTTAGAATCTGCGTTGTCTCAAATTGAGAAAGAAAAGATGTTGCTACAACATAGAATTAATGAGTACCAAAGAAAAGTGGAACAGGAAAATGAGAAGAGAAGAAATGTAGAAAATGAAGGTAAATTGTTCTTTTTGAAAATAATGGACTATCTAGGTAGATACTACCACTGAGCTATAACTGCAGCCCCCAAAAGTTTTTCTAATATTGAACTGTCTTTATCATGAGGTTGTCTCAACTATAATATATAGGTGAATTAAATAACCCAAATCTTCAGTTACATTTATAACTTACTAAAGCCTATAAGTGTTATTTATTTAACTAAGATAATGATTGTTACAATTATATTCATACCAGAATCACCTGAGAATCATTGAAAATCATAAATATAAATATGAGGACTGAGGAGATGATTCTGTAGTGAAGAGCACTGGCTGTTTTTTAAGAGGACCCAGGTTCTAGTCTCAGCACCCATAAAGTATAACAAACAACCACTTGTAATTCCAGTTTCAGGGCATCCAGTGCCCTCTTCTGGCCTCTGCACACACTGAACACACATGGTGCACAGGCATACATGCAGGCAGAACTCCCATACACAAAATACTTAAAAACAGAACATTCATACCCAAACTCCAGAGATTTATGTTTAAATTATGGTACAGATACATGGCCTGGCAACAATATTTCTATAAACTCAGACATTTCTAACAAACATCTCGTTTGATTACTGTTAAGCTAGAATTGCCACACTCCCACCCCCAGTAGTAGCTCAGGCTATCCTGGAATTCACAAAGACCCATCTACCTCTATCTTCCAAGTACCTCTATCTTCCATGTGCCACCATCTTTGGCTAGAATTTTATATTTTCATGCTGTTATTGCAATTATATTACATTTAAAAAAAATTTATGCCATTTGATAACAGTGATTTTTATTTCTAGTTTATTTTATAAATGTACTTATATGTATGTAGTTTTATGTATATACAGGCTCTGTATATAGAACTGATAAAGTATAAGCAATGTATTCAGTGATATAATAGATATTGGAATATCTGTCATTAAAATATACAGCTTAACAAAAGAAAAAAGCATCTCCTTATATTACTAAATATGTATATATTTTTGTAGATATGCATGTGAAAACATATATATGACATGTTTGGTTTCATCTTAGGATATTGATTCATAGATTCACCTAAGAAGGAAGAACAGTAGTAGGAGAAGACTCAGTTAAGGGTGGAAAAAACTAGAGAAGAATCCTCATTATTCTACCGTTTACTATCGTACCATTTTAAAAATACTGAATTATTCAATAATTTTAATGTTCAAAATCAAAGAACTAGCTTTATAACTAAGTTTGGTGGTACATTCCTATATCACAGCACTCAGGAGTTAAGGCAGGAGAATAACTTGAGCTCTTGTTTTTGATTAGAACCTGCAGGGAATATCAAATCATCCCTTAAGGGGTTGGGGGACTCGGCAAAAGTAGTTTTGTACTATTACACCAATAGATTGGTCCCATGAAGGCAGTAAAAGAATTTGGAATACTATAATATTGGAAACAAAGCTGTTTTACTTTATATTGTAAAACCATGCTCTATTTTTTGATAGATTTAGAATATAAGAACTTGTAAGATAGAATTTATTTTGGGAGTGGGAATTGACCTAATTTCACTGATTGTTGTGATCCAAGAATACCTTTTATTATTTAAAAAAATACATTTTTTTCTAACAAGATATGTGATTTCTACATAATCTTTGACTTCCTAGTTTCTACACTAAAGGACCAGTTGGAAGACTTACGGAAAGCAAGTCAGAGCTCACAACTTGCTAATGAGAAGCTGACACAGTTACAGAAGCAGGTCAGTTCTTCATCAGGATTCTTTTAAAATTATAGTTAATTAAAAGAAACATGATCGTGTTTGGTCATACTTTTTTCTTTCTTTTTTAATAGTTAGAAGAAGCGAATGACTTACTTAGGACAGAATCAGACACAGCTGTAAGATTAAGGAAGAGTCACACAGAGATGAGCAAGTCAATTAGTCAGCTAGAGTCCTTGAACAGAGAATTACAGGAGAGAAACAGAATTTTAGAGAATTCCAAGTCACAAGCAGACAAGGATTACTACCAGCTGCAAGCTGTATTGGAAGCTGAGAGAAGAGACAGAGGGCATGATTCTGAGATGATTGGAGACCTTCAAGGTAATACTTTTTCTTATGTGAAGTATATGTGACAAAATTTACCATTGTAAGGTTTTATTTTATTGTATATATTATTGTGAGGTGTGTGGTGTGTTGCCATGTGGCACATATGGGTGGTCAGAGGAAAACGTGATAGAACTAATTCATTCTCTTTATCTTCACCTGGTTTCTAGGGATTGACCTCAAGTTGGTAGGCTTGCATGGTTAGCCCTTTATTATCAAGGCCATCCTGCCAACTCCATTTTAAACATTTTTAAGTGTGTATTTCAGTATCATTAAATACATTCAACATTACTGTGCATCTTTCCACAAATCTCCCAACCATTTTAGTCACTCCAAACTAAATGGTACCTGTTACACAACTCTGATTCATTCCTTCCTTCCTGCAGTGSTCTCTAACCATCATCCTACTTTCTGTGCCTCTTACCAAAAAAGACCAGGCTAATAGGAAAGGTTGGGATTAGTTATTAGCATTCTTTGTTTAACTAAAAAGCAGATTAAACATAAGTGACAGTGAATAAAAGGAATAGTTTTAAAAGGTTAATACCATTCGGTTTGTTTTCCAAAGATAACTGCCTTCACTTCCCCAGATATTTTCCTAGGTTTTGTTGCTGTTCAGTAGCAGCATCCACACTATCTATACAAAAGACACACATGAGAATTGCTAGGCCTCTCCAGAAAAACTGGAGAATGAGAGGGGGGAGTGTGTTTTAACCTTAGTTATGGAAGGGAACATATTTTGGGTCTCCTGAGACTTGATGATTAGCTATAATTCTGTGGACAGGGGTCAGGTCAGTTTTTGTGACTATGGAAACAGAAATTAGATGTTCCCATTGGCTCATAGCTGAAGAGAGTTGTGCAGTCTTATCTCTCAGGCACCAGGCTTAAAATAGGTCTAGATATATATAGCCAAGAAAGGAGCCTCTTTGTAATTACTGGGAAAGCCTCACACTTGTTTAAGTCTTAGTTTTTCTCACTACTTTTATGAAGCAAATTAGCCATGTGAAAATCTCATTGCTTAAGGATTAATTCCATAAATCCTTCCAGTTCTTAAAATTGTTGATGTTTGTTATCTTTGCTTATGACTAAGCTTTGAACTACTTGGTTCCAAGTTTTATACCATCATCATGTGTTGTAGTATATGTTTAATCTCCATGTGGGAGGGGGAGGTTCTACCATTCCTTAGATCATTCATTTCCCAGATAAAATATGCAAACCTTTTATATTTAAGCATTAGAGCTGTGCAGATAACTACCCTCTATGCTGTAATGTCTACTTCCCTGCTAATAACCCTGAGATATGTTCCTTCTGCCATGTTCTTTCTAGCTGCTCTTACTCTGATTGGCCAGCCCTCAGTTGTTTACCCCATGGTGTCCTCTCTCCACCTTCTCTCTTCCCTCCGAGGTACTCCCTCAGCTCCCAATCCCTGGGAACCTAAATTCTGCCCAGCTACAGATTGTAGGCATCCTTATTCAACAAATAGTTTTAAGGAGCTGGGTTACATAGCATCACTTGGTGTATATGAAGATTTCTTCATCCCTGGGGATAACCAGACCTTGGGGGCCAGTATTTAGCATTACAAGATAGAGCAAAAAAACCAAACCTCAGTAATCATGTTTATTGTTTTTTATTTTAACAGAATCTTTTAAGAATTGGTGAAAGCTAAGAAAACTTTATAGTATGATTTATTAGATTTATCCTTTTTTCATCGCTTATTTTGTTTTGATTTTCACCTAAAGTCCTATTTTGAGGTTTTTGTTTTGTTTGGAACCATCTCAGTATGTGTCCCTGGCTGGTTCGAGAACTCAAGAGATCCTCTTGCTTCTGCCTCTGAAAKATTGAGGTACCAATTTGATGCCTGCACCCAACTATATAATTTAATATGCTATCCCAAACTCATAGTAGTTTAAATTGGGATTTAAATCTAAAAACTTGACCTGTCTAGTGACTCCATGTGTCTAATTTAGGGCTTGAACAAGAAAACTTAGTGATGGTTAGATGTAAGGAAGCATATGACATCTGGCTGTCTTTATTGGTAGCTTTTGATAGATGCCCAGTCATTTTCCCTGGGCATTTGCAAAATGGCACCCATGTATTTTTGTAGTTCTAGCATTTATTATATTCAGAAGATTGTACAACCATCTCTCCTACCTAGTTCTAAAATGTTTTCACTAACTTCTAAACACTTTTTACCCATTATATTGTCTTTCTCTGTTCCCCTACCATCTAGCCATGGGTAGCCACCAAATTTTCTTTTATCTTTTTGACATCAGGAAGTATCTGCTTCCCTGAGTGCTGGGATGCCTTCTGTATTCTTTTGAATATATACTTAGGTGTGAAATTGCTGGGTCGTGTAATAATCCTGTGCTTAACTTTTCTGRAACTGCTAAACTTTTTTTACAGTTGCTGAACTATTTTTTCCTCAACAAGAAATTAGGAATCCGATTTTCTCCATGGTGTTAAAACTAGGTAACTGCCTTAGTAGGAGTGAGCTCACATATTACTGTGGTTTTAATTTATTTCCTAATGAGTTAATGATGTTGAGCATCTGATGCCCACCTGTTTCAACATCATTAAGAAACTGTTTCTCCCTGTGTCTGTGTGAGTGAGCACACGTGGGAACACAAGAAAGAGTCTGTATAACATACTCTCTTGTGGAGGCCAGAGGTCAATGTATTTCTCAGGTCCTATTCTTTTCTCTTTAAATGGTTTTGATATTTTTGTTTAATATTGACTGTCCATGGCTAAGATGTAGTTGAGTACTTAACCTTTCATTAAGGACCTAGGTCCATATCCCGAGATTGGAAAAAAAAATTTTTTTTTTGAATGAATGAATAAGAAAGGAAAAAATTGCCTTTAATAAATGAAAGGATTTGGCTGAAAAGGTGGCATAGTGGGTAAATTGCAAGTATGAGGACCTGAGTTCAGATCCCTAGCACCCATGTAAAAAACACATGGGGGAAAGTATGTTTCTATAACCTTAGTTCTGGGGTGAGAGAGACACGTGGATCTCCAGGGGCTCACTGGCCAGCCACTCTGGCTGAAATAAAGTAGATGAGCTTCAAGGTCAGTAAGAGACCTATCTTTAAAAAAAAAAAAAAAAAACAAGGTAGAAAGGTAGAGAAGTGATTCAGGAAGACACCTAGTATCAGCTTACATCCTCTACCCTCACCTGCACACAGATGTGTACCTGACTGACATGCGCACGCGCGCGCGCACATACACACACACTCCCCCAGTATATGGCTTTACTTCTGTTTTTTCAGATCTTTTTTGTTGATACATATTTTTGCCATAGGTCAGTACCACATTTTGACCATAGTAGTTTTGGAGCAGGTGCTGAAATTGGGGGATTTCATTTGTTCAACATTGTTCTTCCATAATATTATTTTAGCTGTTCTTTAATTTTTTTTTTATTTCTGCAAAATATACTTTTGGAATTTTAATAGTGCTACCGTGTCTTTACTCACTATTTTAAGTAGTTATTGTCATATAGTTCTTCCAATCTATGAACACAGGCTGTTTTCATTTATTTATCTTTTTTTTTTGTGTGTGAGGTTTTGTTGTGTTTTGTGTTTCATTTGGTTTTGAGACAAGATCTGGTTATGGTACCCAGAATAGCCTTAAACTTCTGAGCCCAAACACTCTTGCCTCAACTCAGGTGAAATTATAGTCATCCTCCTTTGCATCTTCATTAATAGTGTTTTCAGTGAATGATCCATGTTCTTCCTTGGCTGTCTTTCTAGGCCAGCGGTTCTCAGCCTGTGGTTCATGGCTTCCTTTGGGGTTGAATGACTATTTTACAAGGGTTGCCTAAGACCATTGGAAACCATAGATATGATTCATAATAGCAAAATTAGAGTTATGAAGTAGCAACAATGATAATTTTATGGTTGCCAATTATCACAGAAGGAACTGTATTTAAGGATCACAGCATTAAGAAGGTTGAGAAGGTAGATACAGGAGGATCCCTGAGTTTGAGGGCAGCCTGGTCTACAGAGTGAGTTTCAGGACAGCCAGGACTAGCTACACAGAGAAACCCTGTCTGGGAGGGTGGAGGGGAAGAGTAGAAGGTTAAGGAGAACCACTGGCTAGTGAGTCAATGGTTTGCTGTTCTTACAAAAGGACCTGGGTTAAGTTATTAGTTAGTACCCATCTGGCAGTTCACAACTATCTGTAAGTCCAGACCCAGTGAACCTGTTGCCCTCTTCTGGCCTCCATCGGCACTGCACACAAGTGGGATATAACGTACATGCAGGCAAAACACTGGTTTACATAAAATAAAAATTCAAAATTGAACATTAACAAATACCTACAAGTCCCATCAAAGTCCTCCATCATCCACCTAACTCCCAAATAATCACAGTTCTGATTTATAATACCATAAATTAGTTTTGCTTTAATGTTTTTTCTTACTTCATAGCACGAATTACATCTTTACAAGAAGAGGTAAAGCATCTCAAACATAATCTTGAAAGAGTGGAAGGAGAAAGAAAAGAGGCTCAAGACATGCTTAATCATTCAGAAAAGGTAAATGACTTACTGTCCTAATGATAGAATATTATGGTTATCAAAGGTAGTGTTATAGCATTCCTTTGTAATGTTAGTTTTTTTATTGTGTTTTATTTTTTATTGTGTTTATTTTTATTTGTAGTATGGATTTTTAATAGGTAATTATATTACTTTGGTTTGGAAATAACCTTTCAATAAGAAAATTGTTCTTAGTTCCTTTGTACATAGGTAAGAGGAAGTTATTAGCCCTTGTATGTTAAATCATACAAAGAGAGAAATAAAGGACTAGACCCTTACACACCATGCATGCTTATTCTGTGTTGTTAGTAAAAGTAAAATATAAAAAGACCAAAGTAATTGGCTTTTGTATCCTCTCCCTCTATCGCTCTGTCCCCCTACCTCCCTCATGCATCATGGCACATATTTGGAGTTAGGACAACTTAGTAGTGGGAGGTGAATTTCAGTTCTCTCCTTTTACCATATGGATCCCAGGGTTGTAGCTAGGGTCATCAGGCTTAGTGGCAAGTGTCTTTACCCAGTAGGGTCTTCCTTCTGGGCTCTGCATTTATTTAGAATTATATCAAAAATTCACTGCTAAGTGACTTCCTTGCTATAGAAAGTATCAATTACTTTACAGATCTAGGTCTCAATTTCAGTGTCTCCCTCAGGAAAATGATTTTAAAAGCAGCTGCTTTGGCATGTTCTATCCCAAAATAATTTTTGTTAGTCAAGCTGATGTAACTGAACAAAAAGGATGAAAGAAAGAAGAATAAACTTTCAAAGGACTGGAATCCATTCTTACTGTTGTCACCTAAACATTTCACTCCCTTGTCCCAAGATGCTTCATCTTTTATAGGGAAGCAAATGTGAATTTACATAAAAACATAGATTCTTACACTGTAAGAGTTTTTAAAAGACAAATAGTGGAATAGCAAAGGAAAAGATTGTTGAATTCATTTGTTCCTATAGTGTAAACTATCCTGAATATACCTAGGAGCACAGGGAGCTCTGTGTCAGCTGTGGTGTATGCTTCAGGAAAGGGTAATTAGGAAAGTGTTCATCTCCAGTAGAATATTGAGGAATGTAAGATTTAATTGTGTGCCTCTTTGACAGTTTATTATATTTATTCCATTGTTCTCATTCCAATTTTCTTAGGAAAAGAATAATTTGGAGATAGATTTGAACTACAAGCTCAAGTCTATACAGCAGAGGTTAGAACAAGAAGTAAATGAACACAAAGTAACCAAAGCACGCCTAACTGATAAGCACCAGTCTATCGAAGAGGCAAAGTCTGTTGCCATGTGTGGTAAGTGTCACTTAATGTGCATAGTTTTATTAAGTTTAATAGAGAAATTTGATTTTGATCTTCTGTGGTAGAGAGTATAAATAAACATTGTTATCTGAGAAGAGAATACCTTTTATTATACCTTCTCTTTTATTACAAATTTACCTTTTATAGTTTTTTTTATAGTTTTTATAGTTTCTTTTTTACCTACTTTGTCTACAATTGCCTTGTTTTATAATTATTTCGAATGTCCTTAAGATCAGTGTTGGTTAGTTATATTATCTCAAACAAGAATTCTAGTGTATGTTCTTAAAAAACTACTCTTGTTCTCTGGAGAATGCTGTATAAAAAGGAACAGTAGAAGTAGGCTGATCTGGTGGTAGCAGAATGCAAGCAACACAGAGGACAAAATGTGAAGAAACATGAAAAGCAAGAAAGGCTCAGGCATTTAGTTGGAACAAATAAATCAGTGGTTATATCTTACAGAGGTTGATAGAAGTGGAGTAGAAGTGATTCGGGGATAGAGAAAAGTAACTCTTTCAATGTGTTAGGTTTGGGGGCTAGAGACGTGGTTCAATGGCAGAACACATGCTTAGCCTGCTTGAGATTCTGAGTTGAAACCTCAGCATATATCCCCCAAAACAACTTTTATAATTTTATTAGATAGCTATCTAGATGGATATATTACTCAATTGGTGTATAAGTCTAAAACTCAAGGATAGATATCTAGAATCAAAACATAACTGAAATGAATTTCTGTTAGATTAGAGAGGAGTTAGGAGATAATGATTATGTTAGTACAGCTGAATTTATAAGGTTAGGGAAAAAAGTGAACTTTCACTTTGTCACTTCAAAAGCAGGCTCCAAGAAAAGCAAAGACTTATTTAGCTATGTAACTCTCTACTGGTATGACTGTGGAAATGCTAAAATTCTTAACTTAGAATATTCTAGAATCAGGCATGGCGGTAAAGGCTAGAATCTTATAATAATTGAAAGAGGGGTTCTGCGACCATAGAATCCTGTCATTGAGTTGCTCAGAATTCCTATTCTAAGGGCCTCTTTGAAGATTTTCCATACCATTGCAAGATAGAGATTAATAACTGCAGTCATATTTTTTTCATTCTTTACCTTAATTTCATTTCATAATTATTCTTTCCAACTACACCCTTAATCTTCTAGTTTAAATGGTATTCAATTTTTCTTTTTTGGACAAGGGCTAGATTGAGACATTTTAAAAATTATTTTTATATTTTATAGCTATTTCTTCAGAGATTCTTACACAAATTACTCAAATGTCCTTAGAATTTTTATAATCAATATCTATTACAGTTGCAGAATAAATCAGAGATTTTAAAGATCAATTTTCAGACCATTTAAAGTGAAAAATATTGAGTTGCTCTTTAAATGTATGCTTGTAACTTTTTTCTTTTGCAGAAATGGAAAAAAAGCTGAAAGAAGAGAGAGAAGCTCGAGAGAAGGCTGAAAATAGAGTTGTTGAGACTGAGAAACAATGTTCTATGCTAGATGTTGACCTGAAACAGTCTCAGCAGAAGCTAGAACATTTGACTGAAAATAAAGAAAGGATGGAAGATGAAGTAAGACACAGTGCTAATTTTTTTCCATCTTTTAAGAGAAACTATTCTAGGTTGTAACTGGAGAACTCTTGTGTATATCTGAAACACAGAAGAAGATTTGAATGAAGTATGTGTTCACTGCTTATACTATTATCCCAACACTTAGAATTTTCATTTCAAATAACTATTAAACATTCACTCCCTAGGATCTATTTCATTGTGTATTACAGCAGTTCATGCAACTATATCAAAATGTCTTAGTTCCTCCTAAAATAATCTTTCAAAGAGTATCTTAACTGCTGTTTGGAGTGGCTTACATTAATAGAAAACATGTATACTATTGATAAAAAGATAAAAGACATTTGTTGGTGGTTACTATCTGAGTTTTAGAAATTATTTGTAAGTAGTTGCCAAGACTTGTCTTGGTGGATCGTCAGTACAGATTGTATACTTGGTAAGGAGGTAGGTAAATCATGTGTAAGAAGAAGTGAAATCAGAGAAGAAAAGATAACTTGGAGCTGTCAGGGGCTCTAAACTAACTGGTGCTCTTTTAAAATATACAGAAATGTGTAGGTGAAAACAGTCTTGGGAAAAGTAATATATTTGTATATAGAATTGACCAATAAAGAGATTAGAAATAAACTAGCAAGCAGGATAACTATATATTGAAACTTTGGAAGATGGAGCTAGAGATGACTCGGATATTAAGGACATCAACTGCTCTTCAGAAGAACCCAGGACCCACAATAGCAGCTCACAGTTATCTATAACTCCAGTTCCAGGGGATCCACTCCCTCTTCAGGCACCAGGAACATACATGATACACAGACATAACCTGTACGCTAGACACCCTACACATAAAGTAAAATAACTTTTTAATTAAAAAAAATTTTTAAAGGCCTCTTCTCTCAATTTTTTTGTTATTAAGGAGAGTAAGATACATATGATATATATACTGTTGGGGAACAGACAACTTAGACTACATACAAGAACTCCCAATGGATGTGGGATTCTATGAAAGTTAAGGAAAGCCTTGCTACAAATGTGTTATTTGAAAGCTGAAGAATAGACTGAGTTTAAGATTATTCATTAAGTCTTGGAACATTCTGCAGTTTCCAACCATCCAAGACAGACATGAGGGACTTTGCCGTTTGATGATTTCTATGATAATCATTTTGCAGATAGCAGGTAAAGAACATGTGGTAAACTGCTGCAACAAGAGTTTTGATTGACTAATAAGTACTTAATATTAACTATTTTCTGAGTTTTATGATTATATAGATTATATAAACATTTGTGGGCTAACAGGTAAATTAAAATTTGGAAATGTCTCCTCAGACATGACTTTTATCATTATTTTCCCAAATTTTTGGACTAGTTGAAACTAAGGTTTTTCTTTTCCCCAGATTTTCATACCTAAAATTTACATACTATTTTCACTTAGTAATAAATAGGCAGTAATAGATACAAGGAGGAATTAGAATGGTGCAAGGGATAATAATACTCTTGAGATTGATTAGTATTCTTTTAGGTATCTAATAAATTACTAAAATTATTAAGATACCAATTGTTTTTCTCATTTATAGGTTAAGAATCTCACCCTGCAGCTGGAACAGGAATCAAATAAACGGCTCTTGTTACAGAATGAATTGAAGACTCAAGCATTTGAAGCAGACAATTTAAAAGGCTTAGAAAAACAGATGAAACAGGAAATAAATACATTATTAGAAGCAAAGAGATTGTTAGAATTTGAGTTAGCTCAGCTTACAAAGTAAGTCTTGAAAATATCTTTTTGTGTTTTCTTTGGCTATCTATAATGCTTGATATTTTATATATTCAGATGATCTCAAAATTTATGAAAAAGTCAAAAATTGTGATAAAAGAATTTACTTGCAAAGATTTGCAAAGGAAGAAATATAGATTAACAAGACTGCTGGCATTACAGTCTATTGATGTTGGAAATAACAGTCTTCTCATACTTTTCATACGTATAAAGAACATCACATCTCTCAAAACTAGCATAACAGTACGAAGACTACCCTACCTGAGAGGAAGTGTTCCAGGTCGCTTTATTTTAGAGTTTTAGAGATTAAACATAATATTGGGAGTCATAGTTTGTTTTCTTTCTTTGATTCCTTTCAAAGTTGTACAGCCTTTTTTATTTTCCTCTTACTGCTGTTATGTGCCTGCTTACTTGAAATCACGACAAAGCCAGAGTGTCATTACTTTTAGAACATATATGGGCCTGCTTTTAAAATATAGTATGAAAGATGGGTAATCTATACCAAGTTGTGATTTTATCTCCTCCAGATATATGTTAATCATACATTAGAGATTCACCTGTTTCTACCTCCTGAATGTTAGGATTAAAGATGTGTTGCTGCCACCACCACCACCACCACCACCACCACCACCTGTCATTTAGACCTGTTTCATTGGGATTTAAGTCGAATTTATATTGGAAACTACCAGCCCCATTTTTGCCAGTTAATACTGGCATAATACATAATACTTTTTCCCACAAGCAACTCTTAACTCAGCACTCAGTAGAGATTTAGTATCTACTTTCTATCAACTACATGGCTTGTTACTAAACTACAAAGCAAGTACTATATAATATTAAAACCTATAGTCCAGGATAAAATTGGGTCTTCAAGGTCTATTGCCTTCTTGTTTGAGTCCTTGTCTCTCCTGGGTGTGTCCTTTTTGTGATATATACATATTTTGTCTTTCTTCTAACTGGTTTATTACTCTTCCTTTCCTTTTATATTCCCTATAATTATTTTTATACTCCTTTATGTGTTGAATTGCCAAAATATGTTAGAGTTTATTTTTTAGTTGAATAATTTATGACCTCTGCTTTTGTTTATTAAACAAGACATTTAAAATGTATTTCTGGGGCTGGAGAGATGGCTCAGCGGTTACGAACACTGACTGCTCTTTCCAAGGTCCTGAGTTCAAATCCCAGCAACCACATGGTGGCTCATAACCATCTGTAATGGGATCTAATGCCCTCTTCTGGAGTGTCTGAAGACAGCTACAGTGTACTCACATACATAAAATAAATAAACAAATATAAAAAATCAGGAAAGAGACATGAGTCATTTACTACAATTAAAATATATTTCTGTGATCTTTCTGCCTGTAAACTGTATTTCTGCCTTTTTCTGCAAATATTTACAGCACCATTGATGTCATTTTGATGGTTTGGAGTGATACACAGTTAATGTGGATTCATTATCACTTTGTATGTTCAAGATGAAGCCAGGCACTATGGCCTAACCAGATGAACTAGAAAATAACATGATGCTAAAATATTTTTGTTACAGAAGTTATTTTATTGAACCTTTTGTATTAGCAACTTCAGTGAAATCTATCATAAATAAGAAAATTTAATTACTGATTTTCTTTATTTAAAGGCAATACAGGGGAAATGAAGGGCAAATGCGGGAGTTACAAGATCAACTTGAAGCTGAGCAGTATTTCTCTGTAAGTGAAAATTATTTTTAGTATAGAGACTTTAAAAACTGACTTAAACAAGAACCTTTTAAGAAATTTTTCTGCAAATTATGTTTCTTTTCTATTTAAATTCTGAAGAAAAAAAAGACTTTTTTGCAATTTTTCAGCAATTACTATCATCAAATTACAGCTGTAAATAATAGTTTGGAAAAAAAATAATAGTTTGGTAGCTGGGCATGGTAATGCAGGCATTTAATCTCAACACTCCGGAAGCACAGGCAGGTGGATCCAGAGCAGCCAGGGCTACAGAGTAAGGCCTTGTCTTAAAAGACTTTGTTGCATGGAAATAGCATTAAATTAGGATGGGGTTCCTTGAGTTTTCTGGTCGGGAATGGACATAATATTTATCAGTGACCTCTAGTACCTTCTATCCCGCAAGCTTTATTCTTTATAATTAAATACATGGATTTAACTTGGTTTGTTGTTTGTGGATTTTTCTTTTTCAGGAGTTTTGGGTATGTTTTGTTTTTCAAGAGAGGGATTTTCTGTGTATCCCTTGATGTCCTGGAAATTGCTCTGTAGATCAGGCTGGCCTCTAACTCAGAGATCCACCTGCCTGGCTCCCAAATGCTGGGGTTAAAGTCGCCACCACCACCCAGCTTGTTTATTTTTAATGATTTATTTTATGTACATTGATGCTTTGCCTGCATGTATGTCTATGTAAGGGTGTTGAATCTCCTGGATCTGGAGTTAAAGACAGCTGTGAGCTGCCTTGTGGGTGCTGAACCTAGTTCTCTGGAAGAGCAACCAGTGCTCTTAAACTGATGAAACATCTCTCTACTCCTAGTTTAACTTTTTTTAACTTTTAAGATAATAAAACTTTTTAAACTTAAAAGATAAAGAAACTGCTGAACAGTTTATCACTCACCACAAACACTTAATTCCTATCACTGTTTTTACAGACACTTTATAAAACCCAGGTAAAGGAACTTAAAGAAGAAATTGAAGAAAAAAACAGAGAAAATTTAAGGAAAATACAGGAGCTGCAAAGTGAAAAGTATGTTTGTTTTCTTTTGAAATAGAACAAGAAAGGCAGGCCGGACAGTGGTGGCACATGCCTTTAATCCCAGCACTTGGGAGGCAGAGGCAGG
>BDUI01000710.1:131443-154321 GCA_002335545.1 Apodemus speciosus | reverse complement strand
AGCATCAGGTCCACAGGGACAACCAGGTATAACATTGCTTGGAGCAAGATACACCAGGGGTCCAACAGCACCCAAGAGGAGAGCAGCACATCAGCAATCTGTGCCAAGGGAACCCCAGCCATCCAGTGGTGGGGAAATAGCCTTATGGGCCCACAGGGGGTTCAATCACCAGCCAGTGACTACAGTACCAACTAATGCCAGAGATAACCAGATGTTAAAAGGCAACTGTAGGAACGTTACTAACAGAAATCAAGGCAATATGGCAGCATCTGAACCAAATAAAATTAACTCAAGCAAATCAGTAGCCTTCCTTTATACAAACGATAAACAGGCTGAGAAAGAAAATAGGGAAACAACACCTTTCACAATAGTAACAAATGATATAAAATATGTTGATGTAACGCTAACCAAAAAAGTGAAATATCTGTATGTCAAGAATTTAAAGTGCCTGTATGAAAAAAAAAATAAAAGCAAAAAGCTAATTTACATCCCCACATTTAAATATTTCTACTTCAAGGATTTTGTCTTCTCCCACATAATATTCCTTCTAACATTTCCTCCTCTATAAAGTTCTTTTTTCTCACTTGATCTGTGGGCATGCTCATTCCTCTGTGTTCTGTCCTGCTGCAGTTTGGAGATATTGTCTATTGAAGGAATTTTTATGCTGATATGATAGATAAGAATTATGTACTGAGAAGAAAATTATGGTTCTATATTTGTATTAAATAAAGAAGATTAGCACCCATTCCAGGTGGTTCACAAACATATGTAACATCAGTTTCAGGGGATCCAACAGCTTCTTGCCTCTGGCATCTGTATGCATGGGATGCACATAAACTTATGTGTGCTTACATGCACATAATCAAAAATATATAACACAGACACATATGTAACAGACATACAGCTCTGTCTTCATGTGGGTCCCAAACAACTGAAGAGGGGGTTATCCCAAAAGCTGTTTGTTGTCTGCGCTTGAGGTATGTTCTTCTAGCTGGGTTGCCTCAGTGGGAGAGAATGTGCCTAGCCTTGCAGAGACTTGATGTGCTATGGTGAGGGGGGGGGATACCCAGGGGGACCCACTTGCTCAGAGGAGACAGGGAGGGAGAGGTGGAAGTATGGTGGAAGTGGGTGACCAGGAGGGGTGTAAAGTGCATAAAAAAGAGTAGAAAATACTAATAAAAATACATACATTTTAAAAAAGAAGATTTATCATAATAGTAGTGGCATGACACGTAGTAAATGGTTGTAGAATCTTACCTCAAAGTTAATTATAATACTTTTTCAACAAAGTGTGATAACAATATCACTGTCTTAAATCCTCCAAATTTTCAGTCATAACCAAGTCATAAATCATTAAGAAGACTTGGATAGGAAGCAAATGCAATTTATTCTTTCCAAACTTCCACAATCTCTCAGACTACCTGATTATTGTGCAGGCAATGTTTTGAAAACAAATAAATGAGCTAAAAGAAACATTTAAAATAAGAATAGATTGCAGTGAAGGAAAAAGTTGGCTATTTGTTAGGAATGTCAGAAAGGATACTTCCGAGTTCCTAGTTGTGGAAGAGGACATTTCTAGTAGAAAAATGCTCTAGTAGTGACAACTTCAGAGGTAAAGACATTTGAATAAAAAGAAGAGCAAAAAAAAAATCAATGAAAGTTAGTGGAATTGATACTGAGTGATAAAAACAAAGATGGTTGCTGCTTTTCAAGTGCTGAAGAAAGTGAGGGCACAAGAATTGATATTGAAGAGTGTATTCACTAGTGGACAAATCCCCAACCCTAGCCAAACCTCAATATTATCATTTGCCATGCAAATATATTACTGTGTACCTCATAAGTTTGTTGTATTTTTTAAATTAAATGATGTAGCCATAATTCTCTTTAACAAGACTGCAGTATATGTTAACTTAAAAAAATGTATGCATTAGTAATAGAACTAACCAGTAACAATATGAGAGAGGGTTTGACTTTTTAAAGAATGAGCTACAAGATTTGGTGTTTGAATTCATTTTATTTAGTGGATCCAAATAAACGTATGTGGGGGGGGGAATCTATCAATATGATCATGAAACTATTCCTAGAAATCTTCGAGAACCAACTTAATTCAGCCTGTGTTCTATAGATTCATAGGTAAACTTTTTAAAAATTATTTTCTTTGTTTATATTTCAAATGTTATCCCCTTTCTCATTTCCCCTCCAAAACCCCCTAACCCATCACCTCTCCCCCTGCACACCAATCCACCCACTCCCTCTTCGCTGTCCTGATATTCCCCTACACTGGGGCATCAAGACTTCTTGGGACCAAGGGCCTCTCCTCCCTTTGATATCCAACAAGGCCATCCTCTGCTACATATGCATCTGGAGCCATGGGTCCCTCCATGTGTNCACTCTGTAGACCAGGCTGGCCTCGAACTCAGAAATCCACCTGCCTCTGCCTCCCAGAGTGCTGGGATTACAGGCATGCGCCACCACTGCCCGGCTAAGTATTGATTTTAAGTGTCTGTTTTCTTACAAAAAAATGGATTTAAGTACTAGAGATATATTACTCCATCTTATTTCTTATGCTCTTTGAATGTCATTGTGTGTTATAACTCTGCCATTACTGGAGATGGAGTTTATGCCCTATTCCAAACTTCATAGAAGTCTTCAGCAACAGAAAACTTGGGCAACAAAGACAGAGTAATTTTCATGTGATTTTTCTCTGTACAAATTAATCAGATTTCCTTTATTGCAAAATACAGTTTTCTAATACTTCTTTTGGTTCTTTGATCACTTTTAGTTTCATTCAAATTATAAATCTATAGGTACTCATGAATTGTCACAAAGTCCCATAATATATATTTTGATATCAATTAAGTTATATATATGCATATATAAATAGAATAAATGTGTGTATGTGACTTACAAGTGTGAAATACTCACTTGTGAATACAGTAGGCACCATTAATCCCTGAGACATATATATTGCTTTCTCTCTGTGTGTGTGTACATATTTGCATGTACACACACACACACACACATGCACACACACACACACACACACACACACACACGCACCATTGCATATATGTACACAAGCACATACCCTCACAAAATCAGACATAGTGTTTAGGGGTCTGAGCAGTTATGAAAAACAAATGTTTGAATTTATTTGTACTAAATAAATAAAAAGGCTAAAAAGAAATGTTTGTTAATTCTTTAGCTCTTGGCTGCCTAATATCTTTACCACCAATGAACTGTATGGTATAGAGAACTGGGCATATTTTTATTTCAAACTATAATGTACTGTAAGTATAAGATAAAAATTTAATTATAAACAATATTTAACATGAAAAAACAACATGAAATTATTTGTTAATATTTAATTGGTTATTTGTTGGAGTTGGAGTACTTTGATTCATTGTGCTTTAAATAGAGCACTCTATTAAACTTATTAATTTTATAAACAAATTGTATATTTTATAATATATAATAAATATATTGTTATAAATGAATTTCACTTGCTTATTTTTTCAGTACAAAGGTTTTATTAAAAATATGTTCTTTTTTTTCTATATATCAAATTAAAACAGAGAGTGACAAAGTAATTTCTCAGAGCTCCCGTACAGGATGCAATTACCTCATTAGTTCACTCTACTGAGAGTGAGAAATTCAATTCATTAACTTCACAAAAGGATCATTATTGGTATATTTCATAACAAAATATTTGATAAGACTTTCATATTTCAGTTAAAAAAATGGCTACTTTGAAACAATACTGTCTTTGAAGAGTACACAAGTAATGGCTCAATTTCCTTTCTGGCAAAATTTAAGAACATGATTGTTTGAAATTGCTTTACTGTCCACAAAGTAGTTAAGAAGCCCCTGAGGGCTAGGGGTACAGTTTAGTGGCGGTGTGGGTGTGCTTGCCTACCAGGAGCGGGGGACTGAGGGACTGAATGTCCCCCAGCACAGGGAAAGAAAGAACATGGCCGACTGAGATTGTGCATTCCCACACTTCATTTCCAGTGGCGAAAATATGCCAGTGATGTAACAGAATGTCACGGGGGTCTCTTGTCTTAGCACACATTTCTCACAGGTTTTTAAGTGCTGAACTTCAGATTATTATTTAGTGTACAGAGCTGTAAAAAAAATGGTCTTTGGAGGCCAGGTGTAGTATGATGTAGCTTAAATCCCAGCAATCAGGAGGCAGAGGGTGGAAGGCCTCTTTGAGTTTCAGGACATCCAGGGCTACCTAGTTAGACTCTTTCTAAATTAAAATTCATTTGGAAACATATGCTCAAAGGAAGCCCTTTGGTATTCTGAGCATTAAATTGATTGGGGAGAAGCAGTCTAAACTTTTTTCGACAGGCATGCATTCACTGAGCCAGCCGTAGCTCTAGTTTTAGAGAAGTTAGTGTTTTAACAGCTTCTAGGTAAGCAATAAACCTCAAATCCATCTTCATATTGTCAGGAACACACAGGTGATCTCATATTTGCCCCCAAGTATCTTGTATTTGTGTGTATAATTGGTGAGAAGCAGGGCAAGGGGTGTGTCTATCACAAAGAAGGTAGGTGATTTTTCTGAGGAGGATATTTTAGGTTTTCTTCTGATCCCCACATGCAAACACTCACATGTGCCCATGCACTATCCTGGCATTCTGTTACACCGTCAGCATATTTTCACCACTGGGAATGAAGTGTGGCAAYGCAGCACCATCTCAGGTGACCCAGTTATTTCCTTCCTTTAAACTCTGATATTTTCTAGAAACATGCTTCTATGCAAAAGCATTCATCCCACAGGCTCACCAAGACATGACTTTGTCACACTCCAGTGCTCATTACAATAAAAATGCCAACTAAAACATACATTAAAATATTTAATTTTAAATTTTTAAGAGGGAAGGGTAGAAATCATATAAATAATTATGCAGGTATAGAATTCTCAAATAAGTAAAAATAAAAGGAAAAGATCTACTCTATTTTTTGACCAATCTCACATTTTTCTCTTTAAATTTTAACAATGTTATTGTAACTGTCTGAATTGTTATGGATGTTTTGGGTTCATTAAATCTCTTAAATTCAAGGACTTTTAGTAACTTTTGTTTTATGCCTGTATTCTTTTTTTTTTTCTGAATACCCAAGACACAATTCACATATCAAATCATTCCCAAGAAGAAGGAAGGAGAGGGCCCGGGTCCTGGAAAGGCTTGATGCAGCATTGTGGGGGATTACCAGGACAGAGGAGTGGGAGGGGATTGATTGGGGAACAGGCAGAGGGAAGAGGGCCTATGGGACTTAGGGAGAGGAGGGAACTGGGAAAGGGGAAATCATTTGGAATGTAAACAAAGAATATAGAAAAGAAAAAAAGAAAAAAAAAGGAAATAAAACACTTGAATAAAATAAAGATACTGGTGATATTAATTTGTGGCAAATATTCTAATAATCAGATATAATCATATACATTTTAACGTATTTCAAATGTATTTTCTCTTTTAATCAATTTAAAAAATACAATTACATGACACAGATTCCACTTCCGGGTATTTATGCTAGAATACTAATTAACAGTCTTCTATTCCTGTGAGGAGATAAGGAGCCAATATTTTTGCAGGCCATATATCACAACCCTACAATTGAATCTCTATAGAACAAAAGTAGTCATAAACTATGTAAGTCCATGGGGGTAATTGTAGTGGAGTTATTTATAAGAGAGGTGATTGGCCAGATTTGGCCTGGATACTCTATGTAGTTTGTTGATCCCTGCCACATAGAAATGAAAATATGTATGTATGTATATATGTATGTATGTATGTATGTATGTATGCAAGCTCTAAAAAGTGCCCATAGAAGTTTTAATCATAATTGCCAATGATTTTACAAATATGTTAAAATGTATAGTCCTTGTCACACATTAAAATTCAAAGGCTTGTCTTCCAATGAGAAAAGCTTAATTTTACATTAGAAGTAAAACAAAAATTCAAATGTGTCATTTAATAACTTGCCTTTTCCATTTATGAATTTTTTGCAGTAATAACACATACCTTTATATTTTATTTCCCATTTACATGTGAAGTAATCAAAGCCTATACTTATTTTACTATTGGATCGCTGGGCTGATGATTGAATGCATGATATCTGAATGCCAACCTGAGCATTATCCATACATCTATTCAGTTTTCTATGAATAGATGTTCATTAAGTCATCTACTCCTTTTTTGATAAAACTGATTGATGAGTTCTTAGATAACATGGGCTGGGAAGAACTCTCTGAGTGGTTAACATTTTGGGATCTACATGACAGAAAGATGTGACCAAGTGAAACATCAGTGATGAGAGGTGCCTCCCAAATACTTGATTTACTTGAGGCAAGATTGTATCTATACAGTCATTAAAAAAAAGTCTAGTGAATATAAGGCAGAGAGAATGAGATGCACGAGAGTAGAAAAGTAGACAACTCCCGGATCAGGTAGAACTTTGCAATTTATAGTAAGAAATTTAGATTCTGTTTTAAGTATATGGAACTAGGACCAAAGACCACATGTAAGTATAGAGCAATTTATCTTATTCATGTTTCTGAAATGTCACTCTATGCTGTAGAAAGGTAGCTATGAAAGGAGGGATAAACAGAAAGTTACAGCTATTTTCTGGGTTGGAGCTGTAGTGATTGATGTAGGAGTTATTAAAAGCAGGTATTCACAAAATATCCTGAAGTAGTCAATAGGATTTGTTTATGGATGATGGAATCTGAGAAAACCATGTTTTCTAATTCTGTATTCAAAACTGTAAAAGTCGCATCTTAGTGCAGAAGAAACAAATCAGAAGTCATCAAACTAAGGGTATATTTTAAAGACAGAAAACAGATTCGTTGCCAGCTGCAGCATTGGTTGAGCTAGCCGGCCAGGACAGTGCTGGAAAGCTCTTCCTGGTGATGTCAGTGGGGGAGCTGGTGGTCTGACCAACTCAGCTACTACCCAGGCCCAGATCCACGGCCTTTTGAGTTTGCCCACCCCAATATTTACCTCATCCAGGAACTGCTGCAAAACACGAAAGAGTCCATCCTGTTGATTCAAAGCTTCAGGGTTTCCAATGCACAGGGCAACAATGGAATATCAGAAAGAAGTCCCCATAAAGAGCCAATACTGATAATGTAGCAGAATCCAGTAGAACTAGACCAAGTACTCCTTGAAATGAACATTTGCAAGTAAAGATGTATGGACAAAAGGGTGTACTGTGGGTTACACTGTGACACACTGCAGCTTTCATGATGAGATGTTTTGTTTGCTTATTTTTTTCTTTTGAGGGGGAGGTTGCAAGGGCAGAGAAAAGAATGGGGGGATGAGAAAGATTGAGGTGCATGGTGTGAAATTTACAAGGAATCAATGAAAAGTTAAAGAGAAAGAAGAAAGCAGAGGTTGGAAATATTTTGAAATAGGGTGGAAAGAAAAAAAGAAAAACTAATGAAGGCTCTCAGGTTTCCATTCCAAACAAATGGTTCTATGTAATTACTATATACAAGACATGGAACACTAGTTTACAGAATATTTAGGAGGATAATTAATTAAAAGTTAACCCTTTTTACTCCAAATAGAAATACTTAGCAGGCAGTTTTATATGAGTGTGGTATTTAGGAAAGAAAACAGTTACTGTAAATTCTGGAGCCCACACTATCATCATCTACATAGTATTTTGTAGTAACTGGACTTAGTTGATCACTTGAAGATAGAGTACAGTTACAAGAACAAAATGGGCAAAAACTATTCCAGGATACTGTCATTCCTTCTTACCTTGGAGGTAAGGAAGATGACAAATGGTTAATAAAGAAAATGAGAAGGGCCAACCAGTAAAGAAGAAGAAAAACCTGGAGTCCTGGGTGAAGAAACTTTGTCAGAAAAGAGATCATCAGTGGCTATGTGTAATGTCACTTGACGAAAAGGTCAAGGATTACAGATACCAAAACCTGATAATAAAACTGGGTATCATGTAAGTTGTTGGTGGCCTTGATACGTACCTCTTTAGAGTAGAGAGACTAGAAGTCTGAAAGACTGACTTATCACATTTATTCTCTCATAAGGAGTGTATTAAAAGAGGCATGACTTCAAGCGAGTGACATTTAAGTGTGTCCAAATATAGTGTCCCACCGATAAGAATGTCTGAATAATGACTGTGTTCCAAGGACACATTGTTAGGGAGCTCTGCTGTAATTAGTGCTTTAAAATCAATAAAAGTTATTTTCCATCTTGAAATATAAATGCCATATATTAAATGAAGAAGCAGAACCAAGTTAATATTTAATTTGTCATGAGGATAATCTTTGAGGTCAATTCCATACATTTAAATGAAGCTAAAGACTAGCCCTGAATTAAGTGTAATGACTTCACATCTTTGAGAGGCATCTGTAAAATCACAATAGCTGATACAGCTATCTCCAAAGCTAGTCATTTAAAGCATGGCCTTGACCGACTTTCCTCTTTAATTATTTATAAATTAGATGTTCAGTAGAATCTTGTACTTCCAATGTGAAGAACAGGAGAATAATTTGTTGAAACTTTTTAGTCAAAATTTTATATTTTGTACAACAAAGTAGTCTGCTGGAAATAAATATAAAACCAAATGAAAAATTCACAGCTTCTTTAAACATTGGTTCTCCAATATGAAGAAATTTATCTGCCCAATAATTTACCAATTTCTCTTCAATTTTAAATGTTAGGCGATCTGCTAACAGATTTTTAAAGTAGTAACGTACAGCTAGCAAACACATGGGAAATTGAAAAGCTTGATGTGCCTTTCCCTCCATAAATATATTTTTGTGGTTGGGATGTGAAAAGAATCACTTTTTCATCAGTAACAGAAACTTAACTTTGCCATCTGCCCAGCTGCTCCTAGATGTTATTAGATATTATTGTTTTTATATTTCAAAGCTTTATGTATTTCCTCTTCTGCTCAAAAGGACCTACCTCCTGATTAATAACTACATTTCCTAATCTGGGTTATACCAAGAATTTCATTAGAGCAATATGTATCCTGTCTCCTTTGCCCAGTAGTGTCTTCGTCTCTTAGTGATTAGGAAGTTGGTAGGTACTACTGCTGTCCACCTTACAAGTCCCTGTTTTATAACACAGAATTACTGTTCCTTGTACCATTAGCTGCCACAGTGTGTCTTAGGCTATCATCAATTGTGAAGAGATAATTGGTAGGTTAACAACTTTCTGGAAAATGACTATTTTGTTTATGATTTGCATGGTGTAAACACTTCCACCATGTTGGTTTAATTTACTAATATCATTCCAATAACACAGAGCTCAGTACAGAGTCACATAGTCAGCTATAAGTTACCAGGAGGACTCTTACTCCAGCATAGTGTGTGCCTAGGCTACAATAATGAAATGATAAAAGCATAGTTCAGAAATAGTACCACAACCTCATTAAAATAGGACTGAAAATTTCACACTCCTCAAAACATCTTGGGAAATATGAAAAGAACCATGGCATTTGGTGAGAATAAAAATGATATTATGACTAAATTAATTAAGTCTAAGAGGGAATGAACAGAGATAGATGTCAAGGGAGAAAGGATTACTATTGTTTAGAAATTCTATGAAGCAAAAATCAATAAAACCATTTTTTTCATATTGTGTACCAACAATTTGCAAGAGTATTGGAAATGTGGTTTGGTTTTGTGCTTAGGATAAAAATGAAACTGTGTGATGAATAGAGTATTATCTCTGCCTGTCAAGCTCTAGAAAATTCCTGACCTGATTCAAATCTTTAACTTCTTTATTTCTTCAGTCAGAGCCCTGTGGAAAGTGTGAGCACATCTTGAGACTATTGCTGTTGCTCCTCATTGTGTGAGTTGCTTTCATAGTGATGAATGAAAATACTCAATTCATTTTCGGCCAGTGAAATGGAGACTCTGGAGCCTTCAGACAGCTGTGTACATAACAAAGAATGGACACTTTTTTTTTCCTAGATGAGAAATCCAGTTCTCTATAAATCCAAGAAATAAGATTCCAACTTTTGCCAGGCAGGTGGATTTCTGAGTTTGATGCCAGCCTGGTCTACAGAGTGAGTTCCAGGACAGCTAAACAGTGAAATGCTGTATTGAAAATAAAACAAACAAACAAACAAACAAACAAAAAGATTCCAACTTTTGCAAACCATCAGAACTCTGATGGCAAGAACAATACCATATTTTTAGTTTGGCTATAAGAACAAAGCAAAGGTTAGTAATGTTGAAGAATGAGGAACTGTAAAGGAAATGCAATTCAGGACTGATGAACAATAACTACTTTTATTTAATTACAACTCAGTCTCACTCTCACAGATGTTATAAACACACATTTCTAAACCATRTTTGTACCTTTTCTAACACAAACTCTTCCCTGAAAGAAATACAATAAAAAGGTATGTTTATTTCTATATATCCATATAGAAATATATCGTTGTTAGAGAAATTTCTTTGCTTAATAGTTTGTAGTTAATGCAGAAACTTAATTCATCTAAGTGTATAATTCATGTAAGTGAAAAATTATCTGTGGAGTTCTCAGGCACAGGATGGTTATCTATTCACACTCTTCCAGAGGCTTGGGCACCATGTGGAAGAGTGGGCAGGAAGATTGTAAGTATCAGAGGTCAGAGAGGACCAGAGCAAATCAGTGTCTTCTGGGCATGCCAAGAACACTGCATTCATGAACTCACAGTAAATGTGGTTGCCTTTAAGAGATCAGTCCAGCCAACTTTCCAGCATGGAGGCAGAAAGGGCTTACAAGCTACCACCCATAGCTGAAAAGATTTTGACAGTTGATGGATTTAGAAGGAGAAAGTGAAGCAGTTTTCCTTTAAGGGTGTGGCATCTGGTAAGTTAACAATGCACCAGTAGAACTGCTACTACACCCCATAAGTGTATGTCAAACGCAAATTGAACTCCATGGGGTTAACAAAAAGAGTACATGAAGTTGAAATGGGGAAGAGGGATGAGGGAAGACCCGGGAAAAGCTAGGAGGCAGGATAAATGCAACTAAAATCCATTGTATTCATGCATGAAATATTCAAGGAATTGAAAACATTATAAATTTGTTAAACAGTAAGCATAAAAATAGAGTATATCCAGACAAAAACAATGAGATAAAGAGGTCCTGTTGAGCTATACAGAGTCCAATTACATATATCAGCAACACTTGAAGCTATTTAAGAAAAGTGTTTCTAGGAATATTTAAATATTGAGGCTGAGTATAGTGGAAAACACAATACCTGCAATTGAAAGACCCTCAAAGCAAGGACCCCCCCATGCCTCAACTCAGGAAAGGTGATACCCCAAATCACTCACGAGAAATGGTCTTGATGCAAACAGCAAGAGGACTTTTATTCCACAGTCCACAGTTGTAGGCCATGCGTGGGTAGAGGACTGCGGACCCGTAGTGCAGAATCGGGACAGCTTTTATAGGGTTTACAACAAAGCCCGCACATCGTAAACCAATTATTCCAAAACATCAAGAGTCCGCGCAGTGTGAGCCAATCGATTTGTATCACTCCATAGTTTCTAGGCCAATCATTTTAAATTATCTAACCCTGGGCTCCATGGACCAATCAGTTTCTTATAGTATCAGAGGTCCTCATTTGCGCAGAGCTCCTGGGTGGGCGTGACAAATTGCAGTTAAGAGGTCACCAGGGCTGAAGTTTGACCTGGGGCGGGGGATTTCAGTGTGTAATCTTTCCTTTTATGGTGCAAGCAGTTTACAGAAGCCAGATAAGTGGTTAGTCATCTCATTTCCTGTTATCTTACTAGGCCAGGATCACATAGTCAAGGGCCTGTCTTAATGTCCTTTCACCTAGTTCCATACAGAAAGCAGGCTCTGGAACAGCAAGAAGTGTGATCTTTTACCTATTTACTGGCAGAGAGCAAGGTCTGGAATTTGAGGTGTTTAGGGATTCTTAGAATGCTGGAGGGAGTGAGATAGTAAACTGACTTCTTGGGGTCATTGGAGGGTTAGACTGTATTTTCCATCCTTTCACAATAAAGAGGTTGAAACAGAAAGATTACCAGTATGATACCAGTATGAGCTACATAGCATAACCATGTTGGTTATATTGTGCATACCTGGATGCTAGACCATTTCACTAGAAGATACAAAACCTCTCTCTCTCTCTCTCTCTCTCTCTCTCTCTCTCTCTCTCTCTCTCNCACACACACACACACACACACACACACACACACACACACACACAGACATACACCCTCCACCCTCAGGTATGTGGACACACCTATAATTGAACACTGGAAATCCTGAAGCCAGGAGTCATAGGTTTAAAGCAAAATCTGGGCTACATAAGTAGACTCTGTCTCAAAACAAATTACAATACAAATATTAAGATAGGAATATATTCCTGCTAGTCTGCTTTTTATAATCTAGAATAAGGATTTAGAGCCATGCTGTTCAATTTATTAACCACCAGCCATGTGAAGCCACTCATAGTTAAATTTAAGCCAATAAGCTTAATTACAATTAAAACTTCAGTTCCCCAGGCACAGTAGACATATTTCAAGTTCTACATATCTATTGTTATTAGTTTGTGGGCCAAAAGTGCTGAGTAGCACAGATAGTACTGTTTCAGTCATTACAGGGTGTTCTGTTGGATGGTGCTGATCTTGATGAAAAGAACAAAAGTTTTACTTTCAAGAAACTTTGTCTCGGCTGAGCTTGTAATAATAGCCAGGCTATTGTCTGTTCAAGGCTGTGTTCTTACAATGACCTATAGGCCATAAACTTCATGTTGTTTTTAAAAACCAGAACAATGGCTTCATTAAAATGTGAAGAGATCTTATGAATTTCTTCTGGTGCAAAAAAAAATATGGTAGTGGGCTCATATGCCCATCACAAACTTGAAGAAGGAAATTGGGCATACTATAAAAGCAAAGTGAGGCAATGGAAACCAATCTGAAGAGCCGAAAGGGTTCTCTATGGCTCTTCAAGGAATTGAGAATAAAAAGAGTAGTTCTGTTCCTTCCATGAAGAAGTGGCCTCCTGCCCAGTGGAATACTGTTTACTCACAATAGGAAGATTTGGCTATGTGACCAAAACTTGTTTTAAACAGTGGACATGATATTCACTTCTGAAAGTTTTATCATTGATCTGAACAGAACATCTTGGGAGTATAGAAAGCATAAATATACAGGGCAGAATGCCCACAACTTTGTTATTGACTCAGTAGAACTTATGGACCTGAAAAATATGTGAACACTGGAACATTTGGGTTTCAGCTTCCCACACAGTTTACAGAACATAGAAGCACATGGTCTTGTTGTTTTACTCTCTTTTTCTCATAAAACATGTTAACAGAGCAGGTAGAATGAGCCTCTACAAATGAAAGGCAGATGACAGCATTCCTCTATGCTTTCCCTCACCATGGCTCCCATCTCATGTGGGATGAACTTCAATGTCTTTATAGTTGCATGTGGGGTACTCAATGACCAGTCTTACCCTCTGCCCCATCAAATTTTCTGGGCTCCATTAACTCCAGCTGGACTGATGTCTTTGCCCTTTCACAAACAACTCACAGTCACTCATAACCCAATGCCAGGGCCATGGCCTCTGGTAGGCAGTTTGTATCACTTTTTACCACATGTCATTTGGTTAACTCTGTTGTCTCTGTGTCTTGGCATGAGTTTAACTATTTTTTTTAAATTTCACTTTCTTAATGAGTTTGTCTCTGATCTCTCTATTTTTCTTTATAAACATGAGATAATTCTCCAGTTTTAATGCTGCTATCCAGTAGTTTTAAGATAGGAAGACATGAAAATTATATGGTTTTATAATGAAAAGGACCCTTGGCAGTGATGTAGTACAATAACACCTCACTATATAAAAGTAAGCCATAGACCTCAGAACATAAGTGACAATAAAGGTCAACCAGCTAATTGGTTCCAGAGACAGAAATGGAGTCTCACTCTATTTACAAAGAAAGGTTTGTCTAGTACTATGTCTTTTACAAAGAATATGGCATTATCTCTGACAGTTATATCAGAAAAGATACCATACTTTCAACTATAACAACACCATTACAGTAAGTGAACAGCCTCATGAACAGCATTAGACTGAATAAACAAAATTATAAACTTCCCTGAAACCACCACTTTGTATGATAATTTAAATAAAATAATATTTATTTGACATACACTCATATACCTCATATAAACCCTCACCAAACTAAAAATTTTACAATATAGTACTTTCCTTAGAATAGAGATTATGCGGTTCAAGGAAATAATTATCCTAAATATATAAATTAAATTTGGGTCAGTTTCTAACTTCTTTGTATATGTCGCTTGGGCTATAAATTATCCCCTGTTGACAGTTGTGGTCTTAATGTACTTTCTTTCTTTCTTTCTTTTTTTTTTTTTTTTTTAGAAAAATGGGTTTTTGTTGGTCCTAACTACTTTTATCTTTGGTTTACTAGAAGCATCCATATATCATAGCCTAGGGGGGGGAAAGATAAAATAGGGCATCTTTCTTGCATATAAATCAGGACTTGTGGATCATCTCTGTTAATTAAAAAATCCTCGCAAGGCTAAACTCAACATGATGGAAGTTTCGGACATCCTTGAGAAAGGACAAACTTGGAAGGAAAAGTATTTCACATTTTCATGAGCCAGAAAGTAGGAGAGTTTCACTTTAGATCTCAGCTGTTTGCAGAGTGTTAAATTTCCTATGCTTATTAAATGACACTATAATATTGAATAAGAACATGTCGAAACACTATTGTAGCTGGGTATTTTTGGTTCATGCTGTTTCTTTTTGCAATGTTATCGGGCAACATAAAAAAAAAAAACTAGTATTAACTGAAGGTAGGAAATACATAGCCTTGATCATAGAGTGTGAATTCAACAAGGTCAGCAAAATATAAGCAGAATTTTCACCATCCCATTTCAGTGACATATTCAAAAAAGAGGCCCATTAGCCTTGAGTTTGGTTTGCATGGTTATTTGATACACTTAATGCATAAAAAGAATGGTTAGCATAAGAGTATTTTCAAGGTACGAACACATATTTATTTTAAGGTTGTAATTACTTATGCTATTGGATGGTGCCAGTCATGTCAATAGGATTATATGCGAGAAATTGATTTTCCCTCTATGAGTAAATAATGAAGTAATTTAACCTTATCTTCTTCCTAATCTAAAACCTTTCACTTGTACTGTGAAGAAAGGCAGCTGCCTTCATTTGAGATGTGCTCATGCACAAGGCCAATAAATATCTTCAGGCTTTATATGAAGGTCATGCAAAGCTGATCAGTCAAGAAATGTGTACAGTTGAAGTGCATCTTCTGTTTCTTGCAGCCATCAATCCTGGCTTTCATGGATATTGCCACCTATGTTAAAGGGCAAACACAATATTACATTAATCACAGCCATAGGTATAATGCCCTGAGAATTTCTGTTTCATGTATTTTCATTTAAGGGTTTATGCAGATACCTGGATAAAAAATCAAACAGCATTTAGAAAAGTAAATGAAATTAAAAAGACATAAGTGAAGATATGATTGCTTAGATTATGAATGATTTGACCCTGCTTCATGTCAAATCTATTATTTTATTACTGCAAAGCTGTGTCTTCTTGTAGGAAACTAACATATGTACCAATCACAATTAGACACAAAAGATTGCACTTCATTGTCAGAGACAAAATCTTCCAGTGGTCAAATATGCTGTGCTTTCTTTCTTTTTGATTCATGTAGCTGATAAAGGAGCTATCTAACAGGAATATATACTATTGCATACCAGGAAGGGAACTGATATGTTCACTCTATCATCTCATGTTAGCCTTTCAGATCAAAAGAATACCCATGGCATGCACTCACTGATAAGTGGATATTAGCCTAGGATCTTGGAACACCAAAGACACAATCCACATACCAAATGATGTCCGAGAAGTAGGATGGAGTGGAGCCTGAATCTGGAAAGGCCAATGCATCTGTTTAGGAGAATACCAGAACAGGGAAGTGGGAAGGGAAGGAAGGGGAACAGGGGTAGGGAAAAGGGCACATGGGACCTTTGGGGGGTGGGGAAACCAGGAAAAGGGAAATGAAATGTAAATAAAGAATATATCCAAATAAAACAGATTATGAATACAGCTAGTATAGGTTTCAAAAGTAAGATCAAGCCACCAGACCTCCAAATCTGATGGTTGCTTAGCCATGCTTTATGTGAGGCAATGAAAGCCATAATCCAGCATATTATTAACTTGTTGCTTATGTATCCTGAAATCAATATAGTATTGTACAGAAAAGTTCCTCTGGAGAGCTTCCTATTTATCTGAGAAAATAAAGGTAGATCTTAAAAGTATTATAAAAAGCGATGACTTAGTTGAAAGATATTTCTTCTTCCCTGATGCTTTAGAAGTTACTAACTTGTGTTCACTATTTAATAAAATTGAGAACTTTAAGGTAAGTTTGATTACTCTTTCACTTAACTTTTAGCATTTTGTTATTTTTCAAAAAGGTATTTGGAATACTAAAAATAAAAATCTGTCTTTTCCAGAAGATAACATTTTTAATATATGAGTTGAGATTGAGTGTAGTTTTAGCAAAAGCAAATATTTTTCCTACTTATTCCCCAAAATTTTAGTGCTAGCTGTATATTAAGTATTAAATACTCAGATCTAATTAATGGCTGCTATAGCCTGATATCAGAAACTTAGATTTCTTCTAAGCTGTAAACGATCCAATTATTTGTCTTTTTACACCATAGACTCATTGAAGCAAGTACCTGGAATATCTGAATGATTGTTTGCCATTCATGGTCTGAGGAGGGATGCTATTCTTAAGTCATTCTTAGCCTCTAAGTCCTTGTAGGGAAAGGAATTCAAGGAAAATTACTTTGGATATTTGTTGATTGAAAAGGTTCTGTAGAAGCAACAAGATTCTCTTCTGGGAAATGAGAAAGAATGAGCCATCTTCTACAAGAAGAGAGTAAAATAGGAAAACTAAAGTGAAATAATCTCTTTTGCCTTTTGTTTTCACTCTTGAGTTAATTTTCTTGGAAAATTTCTTTGGAATATTAAGGCATCAAGGTTTGTAAGACATTGTCTCCACAGGGTTCACTTGGAGATTGCATGAGCAATATTTTTATTATCTATGAATGCCCATGCTTCATTTTTCAAGCTCAGAATCCAAGAACACCCTCCTTTTTGTACTTTATCTTTCTGGAGCACAACTCATTCTGCTACTGTTCCCTGAACCACTGGACAGTGATTTCCGAAGTCAGCTCTCCATGCCACTCCTCCAAACCTGCTGTCTTCACAAGTTAAATAACTCATGTCAACTAGTATGGATTTTGGAGATGTCAGAGGAGGAGTTCTGACTCTAACTGCCCATGAGGTTGTATCAGTCCTTTTAGAAACATTGGCCTGGCAGTGTGTGGGTAATGATCCAGTTAAAGTATTATTGGACACGGGTTTAACAAAAAGCTTTGAACATCATTTGGCAAAGACTTAGTCTTACGGTAAAGCTAAACCAGAAATAAAACAAAGTTCGCTCCTCTTGTGGTCTTGTTCACTCTGGGTCATTAACTTCTCTCTATTTTAAATGATGTCTTTTTTCCCCTCATTTGTGTAGGCAGCATGCCAAAAAGGGTAAGAGAAAAATCACCAGTCTGTATAACTTAGAGCCCTAGGTTAGAGCTCATGAAGAAATAAACACTTATTAAAACAATTTGATATTTTTGCAATTAGATCATTTGGAGATGGTATTTTGAAAATATACCTTATTTTTCTTTGTAATTGAAACAGTCTGATAGTGCTCATAGTTCCATGTAATCAATTTAGTATCAAATATTTTTAGTTTTTTTTAATGGTTTTTAAAGGTTTCCCTTCTCCGTTATCGCATACATTCTAGATGTGTCAAGTGACTGCCGAGAATTCTATATTTTCTAGAAGATGGAGCATAGAATCATTAAGGTTTGAGTTTTGTCTTCAAAAATCAAAACAATCTGTGCTTTTATTCATAAGAAACAAGTGATAACCTTGCCTCCTTAGACAGGTTTTTCTCCTGTCTTGCTGAATTTCCTATCTTTATGTGATGTTTTATGTAGAATAAAGCTGAATCTAACTTCAATACTTGATATCATTTACATTTCAGGGAAAGGATAAGTAACGATGGAGAAAATCAAGCATGAGTTAATGTTGCCATTGCTGTTTCGCTGCTGTGCACGGCTTTCCATGGATTCACTATACAAAGTCAGCAAACTTAGCTTGTAAGGGGGCCACTACATCCGTCCCATCCTTCTCAGGTTAATCCATCTACCTGGCATTCAGCTACATTTCCCCAGAGGAAGCAGTACCCCTTTTTCCCACAGCAAGCTAACTACAATTGACTCTGCCCAGACACAAATTGCCTCAGAAAAAAAGAGGATKCCTCACTGTAAGTCACAGGAGAGAAACCTATATACTAGAAGGATCTTGGCTAATTTCTTCCACTAAATCACCAATCTCACAATCTAGTGGGTTATAGCACCCGGCCAATATATATCATAAATGTATCTCATAGGCCAGGTTTCATAGAGGCAAAGCCTAACATCCATGTTTTATTCCGGTGTAGAGTGTCTAATCCCTCCTGCACAGGTTAGAAGGGACTTCAATGCTAAACCCAGGAAAATCTTGAGAAAAGCCAGGAAGTCTTTGATCATCTTCTAAGTGACTTCTTTTTTTCATTAATTTGTTCATATATTCACTTTACAATCACATCCCCAATCTCTCCTCTTCTCCCAGTCCTACCCCCACAAAATCCCCCTTCCCTGTTTCCCTTCTCCTCAGAGAAGAAGGCCCTCTTGGGTATCATGCCACCCTAGGACATCAAGTAGTAACAGGACTAAGTTCCTCTCCCACTGAGGCCCAACCAGGCAGTTCAGTTAGGTGACGGAGATCTAAAGACAGAGTCAGAGACAGTGCCAGCTCCAATTGTTAGGGGACCCACATGAAGACTAAGCTGTACATCTGCTAGGTGACTGATTAGAGACACACATTTTTTGTTGGTTTTTGGGTTCTTTTAACAAAGAGATAGAGGGTAGAATAAGAAAGCTAAGCTAGTAAGGGATCTCATCTGGATGCTCACTTAAGCCTTATTCACTGGGAAATCTATGGTATTAATTAGTTTATCTGACTCTGAGGAAGGAATGCCAGTTTTTGTAACTCATTGTTATCCCGTGATGAACTGTTGACCTGAGAAGATGATTTCCACCACTAAGACAGTCCCTAAGGTAGAAAGGCCCATTGATTTTATTAAAAAAATGGTCAACAAAATTTACTACAATTGCTAGGGAGTAAAGTAAAAGGGGGAAAACTATAGATTAAATAAGAAACCACAAGACAATGATTTTCGATAAGAACTCTTGTTGCTACACACACACACACACACACACACACACACACACACACAATGTATAAATGCAACCTGCTGATTCTATTCAGTGTTACTCATATGTGTATGTTACACTCTGTTTTGTTGGTGTCACCCTGATCTCATCCTGGAAATTCCAGTATTATCCAAGAAGTTAGCCATAAAGATACTTTGTAAAGTTAACATAAGATATTGGAGAGAGAGGGTGGGAGATGTAGCTCAAGGGAATATTGTTTGTCAAGTATCCACAAGGTGAAGGTTATATTCCCACCACCGAAAACAATGAAGAGAACAAAACTACTGATTTCCAATGCAGAGAAGAACTGCAGAGTAGAGTGGCAGGAAGATAGTTCAGCAATTCTCTTAGGAACTTCTAAATTGTGGGTCACATGAAGTATTGTCATTCACAAACTAACAGTGCAAGTCAAATTAAATAAGCACTAAAAATTTCTGAGGAAGAAGGGCAGATTCAAGATGAATCAATCAGAACCACATTTTATAATTCTTCATTCAGTTATTCAAAGCTGAGTTGGCTGATTCTGTGTCTGAATTTAGTCCACGTTTATCAATCAATAAATGACTGATAGATTTAATTTGATTTTTCAAGTGAATTTAATTTGAAAATTACTCTGCTATAATTATGTTTCTAATACTTTCCCTGTGTGAAATAAATAAACAAAACCCAATACCTATATCTATAAATCTATATTTATTACACATACACACATACACACACACTCACATTCACATACAAAATGAGACATCTCGGCACTGGGATCTAACTCTAAACACAAAGTTCCTTTGTGTGCAGGGTGCATCATGTCCATGTAGCTCACAGGTGATGTCACACGGCATGTCAGATCTTAAATTTGGCTGCCAGTCATCATATGTGATCAGGTGTAGGATGTCTCGTGTCATNTACATATATATACATATATATATATATATATATATATGAAGCAGCTGAACTCTAATGTAAGCAGTACATTTGGTAGAAAGAGAATGAGAGTAAGGTCAACTGAGTTTGTATTCTAATTGTCACCTGTTAGCTGTGACTTATGAGGTCCGTTAACCTCAATGAGCCCAATTTCTTGTCTGTAAGTGATAATAATGCCTGCCTCAAAGGGCCACCTTAAGGATTAAATGAAAATCTATATGTGAAAACTCCTAGGCAGAAAATGGTCCCCTTCTCTGCCAAAGCATCTGGTACAATAGTCCACCTACAGATGGTGATAAATAAACATGAACTGAGTAATAAAATGACTGCCAACCTATGATTAATTATTTGATGAAAATTAATTTGGCACCAAGAGCATGTTATATTATAAAGAAAAATCAAACTAAGAATTAAGCTATGTAGGTTCTAGCCCTAATATTCTTTGAGCTTCAATGACGTTGAAATCTCTGTAGCATTGATGTTTTTTGCCACCTCCCTCAGATGCCTTTCGTTCATTATGCATATCTGACTTGCTTATACTTCACTGAAGACTTTCAGTAAGGCTAACTTTCAGTAAGCCCTGACCACTGAATGATATATAACATAGCATGCTGATTATTGTTTTATTTTTATGTATCTAGTGTATGGTGTGTGTATTGTATGTGCACAGGTGTGTATGTCCATGAGAAAGGAAATTTCATGGACCTGGAACCTTGCTGGCTGTGTCAGCATTTAAATCCAGTGGTCATTCTGTCTCTAGCCTCCATAGACCCGAGCTTTTTATATGGGGTTTAGGTTTTTATGGGTGCAGCCAGCTCTCTTTCCCACTGAGACCTCCTCTCAGACCTATGCTGCTCATTTTACTTCTCTGATCTGTTTCTATTTATCTGCCGGTGTAAATATAAACACATGGAAGGGGTTGTTAATTTTGTACCCGACTCTCTCTTACCCATCTAGAGGAGTGCCCAACAAGTGAAAAATAGAACAATTTGCAAAATAATTAAATGTGAAACCCTACGAATTAAGAGGTTTATGTGAGAGAGATTTGGTCTTTTCTAGTCACATAAGTCTATGACAAATATGTTATTAAATAGTCTTATTACATTTATTTGTATGTCAGTGGGAGATACAGATAGACACATGCATGCAGGCACACATAAAAACATGGAGTTAGACAGAGACAGAGACAGAACCAGAAACAGAAACACAGAGAAGGAAAATATGAATGAATCTTCTACCTGTAAATGATCAAGGAATATAACTAAGGTCTTATGCTTTGATAGCATGCACCTTTGCCAAAGAGGCACCTCACTATCATTCACAAGTTTTAAATAACTTTTTTAAAATTACGCAGCATCATACTTGTATATTCAATCTGTGAAAATAGTCACTCTCAGCTCCATCATCCTGGTCACACTCATACCAGCCCCTTCTCCATTAGTTTCCTTGCCACCCTTGAGTCCCTGATTTCCTCCCCCATTTTTTGTTTCAATTTTAACTTATTTGTAAACATCTTAGTTCTATGTTACTGATGAAGCTAACATTAAATTCATAACATTCTTTGACTGCTTAAAAGATAAATGGCCAAATATGGTGGCACATGCTTGCGATCCCATCACTTGGAAGCCTGAGACAGAAGGACATCAAATTAAAGGAAAGATTAGCTTATATAGCAAGAACCCACAAAAACAGACAAAAATGAGGTTGGGGTGCAACTTGGTCACTACAGTGCTTGCCTAGCATTTACAGATCCCTAGGTTCAGTCTCCTCCACCATAGATTCTGACTGCAGCCATTCATGTCTGTGATCACAACACCCCAGAAGTAAAAAGCAGGAGGATCAGAAGTTCAAGGTCATCCTTGGCTACATTTTAAATTCGAAGCCATCCTGACAGAGATATCATGTATCAAAAATAAATGAACAAAACAAAATGGTAAGATACTGGCAGAGCAGTTAATGATATCATATTTAATTTTTGAAAGGGTATCATTCTTTTAAACCAGAGAAACATTAAAGACAATGAGCAAAGAGCAAATAATAAATTCTTGTGATTGTTAAATTATAAGTTTTGCAGTACAATTATTTATGTGATGAACAAAACTGTAAAAAACAGAACTGTTAACATTTCACTAACAAGTATATAATTTAATGACTTTACGTTCAAATTTCTATGTTACCTAGAACAACACAAGCATAAAATTTGTCAATAAGATCAACAAATACAGTTATGGGTTTACATGGCTAGATTAAAACAGTTTCTTTTTTTCATTGTTTTATTTGTCTTTTAAAGGTTAGTTTAATTAAAATACTTAATTTAGGAATTATAGTTAATTTTAACAATTTAAAATATAGTAAAAATAATATGGAGAAAAATATAGTAACTTCAATTTGGGTCTTACACGTGCTCCACTATGTTCATAGCAGCCTTATTTATAATAGCCAGAAACTGGAAAGAACCCAGATGTCCCTCAATGGAGGAATAATGGATACAGAAAATGTGGTATATTTACACAATGGAATACTACTCAGCAATTAAAAACAATGAATTCATGAAATTCTTAGGCAAATGG
>BDUI01000710.1:104156-115825 GCA_002335545.1 Apodemus speciosus | reverse complement strand
CCCAGGTTAGTTGATTCTGTAGGTTTTCTTATGGGGTCCTTGATCCCTCTGCCTCCTACAATCCTTCCTCCCCCTCTTTCATATGATTCCCCAAGCTCTGCCTAATGTTTTACTGTATGTCTCTGCATCGGTTTCCATCAGTTGCTGAGTGAAGCTTCTCTGATAACAGTTATGCTTGGCTCCTGTCTGCACATATAGGAGAATATCATTAATAATTTCAGGAGTAGAATCCTCATGCATGAGTCTCAACTGGGGCCAGTAATTGGTAGGCCTTTCCCTCAAATTCTGCTCCAACTTTTACCCCTCTACATCTTATATAGGCAGGACAAAATGTGAGTCTAAGATTTTGTGGCTGGGTTAATGTCCCAATCTCTCCATTGGAAGTCCTGCCAATTTTTTTAAGAGCCAGAATACCAGGAAATATGCTGTGAGACTGTTTCTTCTAGAAATGACTGCATAAATGAGACCAGAACAGTAGCGATATCAATATATGTATTAACATGGAAGGGGGAAATTTCACAGGGTCCAAACCCTAGTTGAAGAATGACAGGCAGCTCACTGCTGGAAGAAGGAAAATTAATGTCTCCATTGAAAGAGCCCCCTCATTGATTGTCTAATGGAGAGTGGTCAGCTTTAGAACAGTATATGTATGTGTGTATGTGTATGTGTATCTGTGTGTGTATGTGTGTGTATATATGTGTATGTATATATATGTATATATAATCAGGTTGTATTTATGTATATTTGTGCACACATACATTTATATGTAACAGTAACAAAGTAAAATAAGCTATCACCTTGGAAGTGTGTGAGGGAACATGCACAGGGTCTGAGGGAGGGTAGTTAGGAGAGGCTGGAGGGTAGAAAGGGAGCAAGGAATGTAATATAATCCTATTTCAATTGAAATTTTAAAATAAATGCATTTTCAGTTATTTTACTTAGTATTAGTGTATGTTTGAGTGTGTGTGTATATGTATGTAGTATTCATGTGTGAATATGGGCTCATGTATGTTTCAGAGGCTAAAGAAACTTGCCACATAACTCTTCAACTTGAGTTCAGTTACCAGAACCCATGTCTTAGTTAAAGCTTCTATTGCAGTATTAAAACACCATGACCAGAAGAAACTGTAATTTCAGATTATAAGTCTATATTTTAGTTTACCATCAAGGAAAGTCAAGTCAGAAACTTAAACAAACCAGGATCTTGGAGGCAAAGAGGTCATGGAGGAACTCTGATTGCTGACCCGTTTCTCATTGCTTAGCCTTCTTTTACTATAGTACTCAGAACCAAGTTCAGGGGTGGTATCACACACAGTGAACTGGACCCTTCTCTCATCAAACAGGAAAATGAACCATAAGGTCTCTTTAATGGGCTATTTTTTGACTGAAGTTCCTCTTCCAAAATGGCTATAACTTGCTTCAAGTTGACATAACTGAACCAGCTCACTGCAAAAAAAAATAATAATAATGTGGAAGAAGTAGCTCAACCCTATAACAATATCCTCTGACCTCCACACATACATTATGATACACATGTGTACCTCATATATCCTACAATGATATGCGTCTTAATTACTTTTGTATTGCTATGAAAATTCACCATGACCAAGACAATTTATAAAAGAAAGCATTTAATTTGTGGCTAACTGTTTGAGAAGGTAATAGAGTCTATATGACCATCATGGAGGGAGTGTGGCAGCAAGTAGGCAGTCATGACACTAGAGTAGTCACAGAGAGCTTACATGTTGAAACCAACAGCCATGAGGCAGAGAGAGACAAAACTAACTGGGAGTGCCGTGTGGTTTTAAAACCTTAAAGTCCACTTCCAGTGACATATCTCATCTAAAAAGGGTACACCTCCTAAGCCTTCCCAAACAGTTCCACCAGCTGGGGTCCAAATATTCAAATATATAAGCCTATAGAGGGAATTATCATTCAAACTACCACATATAGACATAAATAAAGTTAAAAATCATTTTTAGAACCAGATGTGATGACACACACCTGTCATATCAAGCAAGGGAAGTAAAGGTCACAGAATTAGGAGTTTAATGTCATCCTTAGCTGCATCACAAGTTTGAAGCCAGCCTGTGCTACTTAAGACCCTATCTCAAATTTTAAAAACATTTAAAAATCATATATTATACTTTCTTATTTGTATTTATATCTAGTAAATAAAATTAACATATGTAATCATTAGGAAAAAGTTGCTTACTAACTCAAACTTCAAAATGATAAAACATCATGTTTATAAAATATAACCCCATATCAAATATGCTCCAATGAGAGAGTTGAATTGTAGATTCCCCAAAACTTATGAGAAAATTCTAACCCCCGGTACCTGTTAATGTGCCTGTATTTGCAAACAGCCGTTTAGATGAAAAGTTAAAGATTTCAAGATGAAAGTTAACCATGATTATTGGCCCTCTAAATTCAAAGAGTAATTCTGTTTTAGAGGAAGAGAAATGTTATTTTATTTAATTTTACTTTTTAGTGCTTTCTCTTTTTTCAGTTTTTATTAATCACTTTATTCATTTACATTTCAAATAATATCTCCCTTCCCAGTTTCCACTCCACAAACCCTCCATACCATCTCCCTTTCTCCTGTCCCCTTTGCCTCTATGAGGTTGCTCCTCCACCTACTCATCCTTCCTCTCATCCACTCCCACCTCACCACTCTAGCATCCCCCTTTGCTGGGGTATCAAGCCCCCACAAGACCAGAGGTCTCCTCTCACACTGATGTCCATCAATGTGGAGCTCTGGGTGGTCCAGTTACAAAGGGGAAATAGAACTTGAAGAGACCACCTCCAGTAGATAGGCAAGGCCCCCAGTTAAGGGATGGGGTCACCCACCCATCTCAAAAATTTTAACCCAGAATTGTTCCTGTCTAAAGGAAATACAGGGACAAAGAGTGGAGCAGAGACTGAAGGAAAGGCCAGCCAGAGACTGCTCCATTTGGGGATCCATCCCATTTGCAGTCACCAAACACAGACACTGTTACTGATGCCAGGAAGCACTTGTATTGACAGGAGCCTGATATAGCTGTGTCCTGAGAGGTTCTACCAGAGCCTGACAAATACAGATGTAGACACTCACAGCCAACCATTGGACTGAGCGTGAGGACCACAATGGAAAAGCTGGGGGAAGGACTGAAGGAAATAAGCTTTATACTTAAAAAACATAAGAATAAAATCCATGCAAAGACTGAGGTAGACACTAGAGTGATGTGTATTCAAATCAAAAGTTGTTTAGGTTTTTCTGGTTTCTCCAAAAATGAGAAAAGAGATAGGAAATAGATTCTGCTCAAAAAACCTTAAGGCAGAAGCCTCTTTTCTGACATCATAACTTCACCCCTCTGACCTCTCTCATTTTGAGAGAACAGTGTGTGTGTGTGTGTATTAGCGTGTGTGAGTATTTGTGTGTGTATGTGTGTGTGTGTGTGTGTGTGTGTGTGTGTGTGTGTGTAACCAGTAGTTTGTGGTAATTCATTAGAGAAATCTTAGTGAACTAATGCACTATCTGTTCAAAAGTCTATACTTAAAGGTACACTTATAAGAAGGGACTCCTTTATTCTCAACTATCCCTCCATGTATAATGAACTTGAGATTATCTTACCAAGCTTTTATTTCTTTTATAACAGTTAGAGTACCCCCAGGGATGTGGGAAATTTGTGTCTATTCCTACCTTTCTCACCTCAGTTTTCAATGGGCCTTCAGATGATGAGTCAGCATCGAGCCAGCAGTTTGTCAGAGTCACTGCCATATGCCTCTCAACTTCCCTTCCCACACTGCATTTTATCATTATCTTTCTTTCACATTGAAGTTGGTAAGGCCAATCCACAGAGTAGATCTCCTCTTGTAATTTATTTTTTACTTAGAATCTTAATCAGCATATAGGGAGTTGAAAAATCATTTCCATGTGGAATACTTATTACCAAGGTTAAGAGAGACTATGCTTAACATTTAATTGGCTTATAATGCTGTGAAGCTAGCTTCAAGGTCATAAAAATCTTACTTATGAGTGCAAAAAGAAAATGCTAACAGCTGTTATAAAACCATCAGAGTCACATTCTCTTATTGAGCAGTGTGGAATTATATAAAATATTAAATCTAATATATCTTCAATGGTTCTTTTGATTAATCAAATTAATCCTGACTCATTCCTAGGAACACATGGGTTGACTAAATATTTAGCTCTTCATTATTCTATCATCACCCTATGTTCAATTCAGTCAAGTACAATTCAGTCAAGTTATACTGACAATTATCTATATATTTGTTTGTATACTGTCGTCTAAGTCTCCTGTCAAGCAAGAATTTAATCTTGGTAGCTCAGTGTTCCATACTGAGTAAAGCCACTAGGTACTAATTAAGTCCTAGTAATTGCATGAACCATTTATTGTTTCCACATAATCCTTCTCTCCTTGCCATTACCCTATAAATGGTTCTAGTTCACTAATACTCAACCCATCATTATCCATTACCCATACAGACAGCAGGATGACCATACAAATACTTAAAAGTGAGATAGTTCTCTTCCTTGTTTAAATTCCCCAAGGTTCTTCATCTGCATTTAATGTATAATTCCAAACAAATTATATGATCCACCTTTTGGGTACACAACTATTGCCAGTCCCACATTTGCTGGCTCTTTTATGTGTCAGACTCTTAACAGACATATTCCCACTGCTGAATCTTTTAAGTCAGAATTCATCTGATGAATCACAATTCCAAAAGGCCTCCAGGAGAGGTTTCCAACCTTGAATGGCTAGTCTGTGTATAAAATATCACATGCCATTATTTTTCTGTTGGAAATGCCTGACCATTGGATCCTGGATGTGATTGTTGTCCCCAACACCCACACCCCACACTTGATAATGAATTCTACTAAAGTAAGTACTCATCACTCTATCTCTTCATCTGGAATTCTGTTGTCACCAAGTTGCTTGTTAAAAAATGACCTGTGAAATTAGTGAGTAAATATAGCAAGCACAATAATGGTATGTGCTTCCTCAAAAAATTTACTCATTTGATTCATGCATTCGTGTTTGCTTGGAAGATGCTTTTCATGTGTGAGTGTACATTGGCTGTGTGGTCACGGTGCTAGCTGCCTGTATGGAGTAAAGACTTATAAAAAACCAAGTGGTTTTAAACAGCACATATTTACTATCTCATAGTTTCTGTGGACTACGGAACTGGGAATGACTCAGTTGGCCCCTGTAGCTCAAGGTCTCTTTGGCTGCAATGAAAGTATTAGCCAGGGAAACATTCAAGTTTCCGAAGCAGAAGGAAGTACATCCAGGCTCATTTTGGTTCTTGGAAGGATTCATTTGCCAATTGTACTGAAGTATCCAGTCCTTCGCTATCTGCTGGCAGAAGCTTTCCTCAATTCCTTGCCATATGGACCTCCCAATGGAATTTTGTTTAATTGGTATAAAAAGTTATAGAAAGCAAGCAACTCAAAAGCTAGCCTTATTTTTTTTAGTCTAATTATGGAAATTGCATAATTTTACTTTTTACATTCTAATTTTCATGCCTGAATCACTAGTTTTAGCACACACTGAAAGGAGGAAAATTTCTTTAGAATACTAGGAGGCAAGAATGAGTGATAACTATTTTAAGTACTTCCATCTACAGCCACATACTTTTATATTCACATAAATTGTTCATCCTATTATGAATAGGCTGCTATGAACATAGTGGAACATGTATCCTTGTGGTATGTTGGGGCATCTTTTGGGCATATGTGTAGGAGTGGTACTCCTGGGTCTTCAGGTATTACTATTTCCAATTTTCTGAGAAACCGCTGGATTGATTTCCAGAGTGGTTGTACCAGTTTATAATTCTACCAGCAATGAAGTAGTGTTCCTCTTTCTCCACATCCTCTCCAGCATGTGCTGTCACCTGAGGTTTTTACCTTAGCCATTTTGATTGGTATAAGGTGGAATCTCAGGGTTTGTTTTGATTTGCATTTTCCTGATGACTACAGATATTGAACATTTCTTTAAGTGCTTTTCGGGAACCCCTTTGGAAGAGTTGGGGAAAGGACTGAAGCAGCTGAAGGGGATGCAACCCCATAAGAAGAACAACAGTGCCAACTAACCTGGACCCCTAAAAGCTCCACTGAGACACTGAGTCACCAACCAAAGAGCATGCACAGGCTGGTCTGTGGCCCCTGGGACATCTGTAGCAGAGGACTACTTTCACTTGCTTCAGTGGGAGAGAATGTACCGAATCCTGTAGAGACTTGATTCCCGAGGGAAGGGGGATGTGGGAGAGCACAGGGGAGGACCATCTTCTCAAAGGCGAAGGGGAGGGAGATGGGGTGAAGTATTTTGGGAAGTGGGACCAGGAAGCAAGGCAACATCCGGGATGTAAATAAATAAAATAATTAATTTTAAAAAGTTGTTTATCTTATTTCTTGCATTATGGTCACTGTCTGTGGAATTTCCTGTTCCTGAGAGCTGTCACACTGCTCATCATATTCATTTCTGTCACTTAACTTAGAGTTATTTTGGGAAAAATCATGAGTGACATTCTTTTTTTGTTTAAGTTGAATGGAAATCCATTTTAAACAGCACCTCATGAACCTATAAAAAAAAAGAAGAACTGTAGCTCTAGGTTTAGGTACCATTAAAAGATAAATATTTATTCATTTTCTCTGGGAATACTTGTTGAGCAACTGAATAGCACCATTGGCAGTGCTGGTCTATACAAAACAGTGCTGCTCTACAAAACAGCATCAACAAAAAGGTTGCTCTCATGAAACTTTAAATTTGGTGATCTGGAAGCAAATGTTGCATAGTGCTGTGAGCTAAGGCCAAAGAAAAGGATATAAGTGCTTGACTTGGCGGAGGCAGCCATTTCTGGCATGGTGAACACTGAAGGTCTCATTAAGAGAATGCAACTTTAACCAAAAGTCAGAAAGAAGACTAACAACTATCAATGGGAAATCCAACATGTCTAATAACATGTAAAAAAGAGATTCTTGGCAGAGATGATGACTTAGTGTGTTTAAGAAAATGAAGAATATGTCACATCTTTTTTTTTAAATAATTTGTTTTAGTTCATGAAATTATAATACAATTACATCATTCCTCCTTGCTTTTCTTTCCTCTGATCTGTCCTGTGTATCCATCTCTCACTCTCTTTAAAATTTGTAGCTTCTTTTCTAATTGTTCACACACACACACACACACACACACACACACACATACACTAAGAGACTATAAAAGGGAATTGACTTAGAAAGAAGGGTCATACTATGCAAAAGTTGCAGGCCATAGAAGAACTTTTGTTTCCTCTGAGTAACATCAGAGCCATTTGGAGTAGAAGGAGCTATGATCTGGCAAATTATTTTTGAAGTATCATTTTGGCAGGCTGAAATAAAATAATTTGAGTTCAAACAGAAAGAAGCAGACAGGCCATTTAGGTGACTGTTGCAATTAGGTAGGTAAGAAATAGTAGTCTCTGAGGAAAGAAAAGTAACAATAAAGCCAGACAAGAAGGATGCTCAAATATGGTTTTATTTTTATGTCAAAGAGGATTAAATGGAAGATTTTATGGAATATGTGGGAGAAAAATGTCAAGTTCAACATTAGAAACTTTAACCCGAGCTTCAAAAAAGAAATGCATACAAACTAAAGTGAAAAAGTCCATAGGAAGAACATGTTTGGGGGAGTTTATCAGGAGACAAATTTCAGAGATGGAAGTATTTAAATCCTTACTAGCCATCAGAATAGAAATGCAAAGCAAGCTATTTTCTAAGCTTACCAAGGAAGTTCAGTCTAGAACCTATAGGTATTTATAATTCTTACTACTAAAAAGTTATTAAAAGCATGAGATTGGAATGGATCCTCTAGAGAACAAAGGCATTTTCAAAAGGTAAAGGGTGACAATAAAATTAACAAATAAAATGCAAGATTCTTGAATCATCTCAGTGCTCAGACTAGAACCAAGGAGATCCAAGGACTGATTGTGAAAGCATCTGTCCTTTAAACGGATCCTGGGGTATTCCTTTAGCAGTCCTGCCCTTTGGAATGTGTTTTGATCACAACTAACAGGAAATGAATCAGATATTCATATTTCTTTCCAGAAGGCAAGCCACAAGGCAAACTGAGCTGGATTTTAATAAAGCTTATTATTTCCTTTTCTTAACATTGACTACATACTTTCAGTATGTCAATGGAAGCCAAGTATCATGTGTTACAGCAATTTTGGGGCCAGCATATAAGTTCCTGCCTCCAACAACTTCTGAAATGCTGATCGGACCATCTTTGTTGGTAGCAAGAATTCCAGTTGGTGAGGGTTCTCTACTTTCAGACATCTAAATCACTTCTCTAGAGCATCATATAAAATGCTAAATGTAATTTTATTTTATGGAGAAAAGCTTAGGTACACATGCTGACCTCTAATCTTAATGTTCAGACAAAATTCTAGGCATTTCCTAAAGCTGTCACCAATTTTTAAGCTCAAAATTATGCATAAGCTGTTAATTGGCTGCCTTAGCATTCACATGTAAAAGATATTATTTATTTATTAAAAAGAACACTGTCAACTATTACTGGTTCATAGAGCTGTATCTTTAAGAAAACAAAGATACATTTCATTTCTGAAGAGATATCTGTGCTCACTTATAGCCACTTCATATATAGGAATATTATACTTTGAGAAGAACAAATAATTAGAAATGGCCAAGATATTGTAGGCAGAAATATTATATGTCATTTCTAGACCAACAGTTAATATCAAATGTCTTACCCTCCAGGGTTCTCTCTACATTCATTGTGGAGGATTTCTCACAACAGCCTGCACCACCATTTTCCCACATTCAGCAGATTGTCAGTGAAACTTAAGCCTGTGTTAAATCAGTGGGATAGTTTGTGTCACTGTGGTATAAGACTATCCTACCATGACACATTGCCTGGTAATATAGCATAAGATCACAGAAAATATAGATTTTAAAGACATTGATTGTTGTAAGTTTATAAGCCATCTTTAGATTTTACAATAAATATTTAAAAGGAATACCAACAATTATTAAAGGCACTTCATATTTTAATTGATTGTCCCATATCAAAGTATCGAAAAATGCATAAGCAGGTGGAGAATGAGGCTATATTTTAAAGTGGTTGCTACATGCAATGAATGCTTTCATCTGTAATTTGTGAAAAGTTCTATTACCCATCTTCTGGAAATGAGATGAAAATCTAGTTTTATAGGCACTCTAATTTTATTTGATTATCTTAAAAAGCAAAAGCACAAGTTAATGGTGTATCACCATTCCCATGTACTAGAAAGATGTGTTAATGAATTATAATTACAAAATAGTCCATACTTTAATATGAACTATATGTGAGAATTTGATATGGTTTCATGCTCTATAAAACATCTTGAAGAAGTTTTTATGAGTGTTTTACAGCTAATTCAGATATCTCAACCATAATTAAGTCCAGAATAACTCAATTTCGCATCACTATCTACATTTCTAAAGAGATTATTTTCACAATTTGGGGACAGAGAATGATATTTTTCTAAAACTAGTTCTGCAGAACACCAGTGTGCTTTGAGACAGCAACAAAATCTTGTGAGCAAAAGTTTGAGGAGTGCTAAGTAAAACAAAATTAAAGAAGTTCAGTCTTTGATTCTTGTGGGAGGATTGTCAGTCTAAATGGTATTGCTTCCTTTAAGACTGTGTGTGTGTGTGTGTGTGTGTGTGTGTGTGTGTGTGCGCGCGCGCAAGATGTGTAAAATATTAGGTAAATATAAAAGAAAATAATTCCTTGAGGTATTATCAAAAACTTTACTGTTAACTGTCCCTCCTTCCTTTTTATCCAGTATCAGATGTAAGAAATTGCCTTTTGAATGTCTGGTCAGGGTAGTTTAAGTGACTACCAAAATAACAAAGACTATTACAATGTCTTTGTTGCCTCTCAGATGTGCATTATAAGGCTTTATTGCTGAAGATACTTAGGATACAGCACTCAGTATTTGAGCTAGATCTTACCAGTCTACTTTCCATAGTACTAGATAATACTATGCAAGCTGTCTAGGGATGGAAGTTCTTAATAGTTCTACCCAGATGTAACACTAAACGAATCACAACTACCAGTATGGCAATCTATCCCTAAAAGTACAATGAATGGAACTAACTGGACTTAAGGCCCACTCAAAAGATAGGAAAATTTGCCTTATACTAGAAACCTACCCAACTTTCTGGAGCTTGTAAGGGTGTGGATCTTAGAAGAGAATATACTACTTCCACTTGCTAGACCAATGTAATTGAAACTTTATTCAAGATCGTGTCCTTTTACCCACAGATAATTTTAGCTACTACCCTTTATCGAAGAAGCCTCTCTTTACAGAAAACAGAGACCACATAAAACCACAACTGGACACAATTCAGAGATCAACAGATTGTACTGAATCCAATCCAAATGGATACATTGCAGTTCCTGCATCTGTATCCCAGGGAACATGGTAGAAGGAGCAGAAAGATTGAAGAGTCAGAATACCTGAATTCTGCTTTGAAATAGTCTCAGGGCATAAACAAGCCCTGAAACATGCTAATGTCCATAGACATACTATCACAGAAGGTAGAAAAATTCATAGGTTCCAAATTCTAGGCAAAGAACTACAGGTAACTGCTGTGAGAGGGGGAATTAGCCTATCTAGGTATGAACCTGTTAACTAGTTACCCAATATGAAGTGGTAAGCCTTGAAAACATATGCACATAAACAACAAAAACAGACAGTAAATTGTATTTACATATTTGTGCATACTGCTTCACACACACATATAAAATCAAAGAAAAGGGGGCTATCAATTTGAGAGTGTGATGACATGGAAGTGGTTAGAGGGAAAGGACTTAGAAAGAGTAGATGGAGAAAAGAGAAGAAGAGAAGGATAAAAGTAATGTCATTCTAGTTTAAATAAAATGTATTAAAATAAGTTCTGTCTTTTGAAAAACTCTGAGTCATTATCCAACACTAGGAGCAAGACTGATTTACCCAATAGTGACAACAGGCACTTATCACAGGATAAGCCTCAAAGTAACAATGAAAGTGGAAATAATAGCAATGAATATATAATAATGAGTGTACTCATTCACCATGATAAAGTAGGCTTCATCCCATGGAATTAAGGATGGTTCAATATACAAAAGCCCATTAACACAATCCACTATATAAACAAACTCAAAGAAAAAAATCACATGATTATCTCATTAGATGCAGAAAAGGCATTTGACAAAATACAACAGCTCTTCATGTTAAAAGTATTGGGGAGATTAGGAATTCAAGGCCCATACATAAACATAATAAAAGTAATTTATAGCAAACCAACACTCAATATCAAACTAAATAGATATTTGAAGCAGTCCTACTAAAATCACAGACAAGACAAGGCTGCCCACTCTCCCTGCATCTATTCAATATAGTACTCAAAGTTTTAGCCAGAACAATAAGACAACAAAAGGAGATCAAGGGGATACAAATTGGCAAAGAAATCCAGGTACCACTATTTACAGATGATGTACATAAGTGACCCCAAAAATTCTACCAGAGAGCTTCTACAGCTGATAAACAACTTCAGCAAAGTGACTGGATATAAAATTAACTCAAAGAAATCAGTAGCCTTTCTTTATACAAATGAAAAATAGACTGAGAAA
>BDUI01000710.1:26484-37244 GCA_002335545.1 Apodemus speciosus | reverse complement strand
GTATACAGTATGAGAGCTAGCCTTGCAGGATTTAGTGCTGCCCATGTCTGAAAACCATTAATTAGATACATGTGCTTCATAAAGACACAATTTGGAAGCCTCCATATAAATTAAGTTTTTACCTTTGTATAATGCAGGCGACGAAATCCATTTGGAAGTCAACAGGATGGTAAATGGTCTTCCTAGTTACAGGAAATGTTGACAATAGAGGGAGTAAAGAGAAGACAGGAAACACCACCTTCAGGAAAAGAAGTTCTGTTAGGCAGATATTTTAGCTCAGACATCTTGCCAGTGCTTAGCTCTCACAAGCCTTTCCATTCCTCTCCTGTGCTTTACTTCGTTGGAATCTCATTCAAACATTTCAAGGGTAGTAGCACATCTGATACTATTGACCACCCAATTATGGCCATACTATTATCCCTATTTTATAGACAGCAAAAGAATGCAGAAAAGCTAATTCATATACTTGGCATCAGCAAGTTTCACAGATATAATGGACACTGCAGAACCTTGAGACCTTCCAGTTACACCCTGGGCTACCTAGCACTTAGGATACTCAGCAGACTTTACACTCACCTAATCATATACCAAAGGCTTTCTCTGGTCTTCTGTGTCCTATGAAAGTGAACATGATTAATGAAAACTACATGAAAAACATAAAATACTTGCCTATTTGACTCCTGTAAGAAGTTCAACTGTTCGTGGCTGTCAACTGTTAAGTTAAACTAACAAGGCTAAAACTTCTTATGTTTCCATGGCTACAAGGGCATAATGGTGGATTGTGAGCCGTGGTGTTTCCTGTGAATATCCTTAAAGGACCAATGTGCTAAACCTCCCTGTGTGTGAGAGAAGTCTTCAAAAGAGAAATTTACTTTTGAAGCTATGTATCAAATACCTACTGTAATATCTGATGGCCATAACAAAGAAATTTATTTTTAAAAGAGGAAAGAATTACTTACATAGTACAAAGGGAAAAGTGGTGTTCCACAATAAAAGCTAAGCATCTTTTTAGAGAGTTTGGCCTTCTATAAGTCTCTTAGACACAGACACAGATTAGGTATTGGAAGTCTGTAATTGCTGAGCTTCTAGGAGGTTTTTATTTTCATTACAAACAAATCTATCTTTCGACTTTCTGTGTTTTATCTTAAACATGACTGTCTTAGTCCAGGTTTCTATTGCTGTGATAAAATGTCATGTCCCAAAGTAATTTGAAGAGCCAACAGTTTATTTCACTTATTCTTTCAAATCACAGTGCATAATCAAAAAAAAAAAAAATCAGAAGTCTGGAGGCAGGAACTGAATGAAACAGAAGCCATGGAAGAACACTGCTTTCTGGTCTTCTCCCTAGAGCTTGCTCAACTTGCTTTTTGTAACCATCCATGAGGCTTGGGGTTTGACATTGCCCATAGTGTATATGGTTTAAGTTGAAATGCTAAGAAATATTGCCATTATTGTTACAGTACTTTTTTATTTTTAACTATGAATACTTTGCCAAACCCTTACAGTTTTACTTAATAAAACACATAGATGATAATACTTTTACATATTTACTACTATTTGTACGATAAAATAAAAGTGTGAGGCAGTGTCATTATTTAATAGCCATCACCTAATCCCTAGGATAAATATCTTTTGTAAAAGATCAATGAAGCTTGAAAAATACAGTAAATGAAACAAAACCATATCATTAATGGTAGGATTTTCATACTCTTAACTTCTTGAACACAGAAACACACACATAGCAAATACCATGCCTATGGTTCATAAGTAAAATATTTGATTTAAGTCCCTAAATCCCATAATTAATGAAACAGACTCTCGGGGCTAATATATACAACTCACTGCATAATAATGGCTGCGTCTAATACTCCTTAGTCTTTAGAAGCTTCATGCTACTATACAATGTATTTTGATCCTATCCATCACTATCTCTCCCCTCTTGTTCCCCAGTGTTCCCCATTTCAGTCCCACCATCACAACTTTATATCATCTTTTTACTTTTCTTGTTATTAATAAAGACCCAAGTCCAATTAGTGCTGCCCTTATGCGCATAATTGTATGACCATTCACTAGGGTATGAGCAACCTACCAAGGTCTATGTTCTCACAGGGAATTAAATTTCCCAACCTCAGTAGCCATCAACAGCAACTCCTTGTATATGGGTGAGGCTGAGGGGGTCCCTTCCCGCATTCCTGCTGAAGTTTTGATTTACTTGATCTTGTGCAAATCTTGTGCAGGTAACCGTAGATGCTGTGAGTTGAGGCGTGCAACAGCCATGGTATATTCAGAAGTCAACATTACATAGCTCTACTCCTCATCTGCCAGCTCTTACATTCTTTCTACACTCTCTTTTGCAAATATTCCTGCACCTGGGGCCTTGAAATATATGAGCAATAAATAGAAGTACAACTAAGTATATGATATGATATGATGGTATGCATGCATGGGTGCAGAGTAGCAGAAATAAAGTATATAGAAACTTATTTGAGCCATGCCTTTTTAATACTCAAAGTAATAATYTAAAAAGGGAACAAAAACTATTACTAGTGACTGAGGTAGACCTTCCAACTGGGAAGCCTGTTTTAGAGTTTACAGCTTTAAAATGGTTTAATTGTTAATAGATATTGAGACTACCTGCATAGACAACTAATAAAAATAATCTTTGGAAATAAACTGAATGTTATTGGCCTCCAATATTTTCTTGCTAAAACACTTGGCTGTCAATTACCAACTAAGATATAGAAAGGCTCTAATCCTATCACATGACTAAGTGTTATGGTTTGATTGTGAAAGGACCCCCACAGGTTCATGTATTTACATGTGTAGGTTACCAGCAGATAGGGTTAATTTAGAAGGATGCAGAATCTTTGAGGAAGGATGGATGCATGGCTGGTGAAAGGGAGTTACTTGAGATAGGTCTTTATTGTAGCCCAACTCCACTTCCAACCCAAGCTCTCTGCTTCTTCATCCAGAAATCCTGTGAGTAAACCATGCCACAAACTCCCATTGTAGCAGATGGAGCTGTTCTTAGTCATGATAGACCATATCCTCTAAACTGTGCTCCAGAATAAATCTCTGCTCCCTTAAATTGCTTCTGACATGTATTTGATCACAGCATCAAGAAAAGTAAACAAAACAATTTCCAATAAATAGATTTGCTGTCAAGGCAAAATCCCAACACTGGAGTAGTTGCACTTGTTTCTTTGTGAGGTACTGCAGCATCATCAGTACTGGATATGTTTACTAGTGATATTTGAAATGTTCTAAATAATTCACTTATGGTACTGTGTACCACTGCTCTATGTATATTTGAAAACACTTGTGTAAAACAATCATTTGTTGTGGTTAATTCTGCACACATCTTTCTGTCCTAAAAACTCTCATTCTTTTCTTTATTTTATGTGCTTTATAAATGACATGGAACACTTTCTCTGTAGATGCTCAGTAAATCTATGCTATAGTCTAAGAAGAACTTCAACATTGAATATATTTACAATTAACTGGTCATGTAATCGGTTAAACTGAAGAGTTGATATTTTGTGCTAATCTTTCCTTTTTTAAAGCATTTACATGTTATGAAGTGGGTCCAATGTTCAAATGATTCTGAAGTGATTTCAGATTTGGAAAGGCTTTCAACATTTTTTCATAACCATAGGCTCACTGGTATTATTGTCATTTTCCAATGATCTGAGTGTAAGAACTCATCAATAAGCATATCTAGTTTATGGAGAAAATTGAAAAATAAAATAGACTTACTGGGGCTTATTACAATTCTTTTTCATTGAAGTAACTGGAATTTGCCCTCCTGACCTTTATATTTTAAAGGCTGTAATCATATCACATAAAGTTAGTTCTTTGTATTCAGGATTCTTTGCTTCTTCTTGCTCCCCATGGTCAATTCTGTAAAGAGAAGAGAAGTCTTTAAATTCTTCCAAGATGAGTGAAGTTGACCCTGGGTTTGAATAAGAGACATATCTTAGGTGCCTGATGACAATTTCAGTCCTTCTAAAGATCCTGTTTTGCTGCCTAAGGCTAAAAAGGAACTCTGTAACATTCAGCTGTCCAGCAGGACTTGATGTTTCTACTAAATAAAAGCATGTATTTTAGATTGTGGCTAAATGTTCCTGTCACTCATGAGTATGCTGCAAGGCTGCAAAGTTTCTTATACAGTTGCAACAAAGACAGGATGTGCTCGAATGAAAGAAAAATAAATTATAAAATTGAAATTTTGTTAAAGATATTTCTCATAGATTTAATTCCCATAGACATCTGGGGTTAATTTTTAAAACTTTTTTACAAAATTCAGTCTTATAACATGTCATAAGAGTTTCAGTCACATACATATTTACTTGTTTCTTCCAATGTACGACATTTATATACATCAATCCTCCCATAAATCACTATTCACTTTAAAAAACACTTATTTTTATTTGATATATGTGTGCATTTTGACTACATGCATGTCTGTGTACATGCACATACCATAATCACAGGGACCAGTAAATGGTGTCATATCCTCAGTCACTGAGGTTGTCAACCTCCTTTTCGTCCTGGGAACCTCCATTTCATGCACCTGGGTCCTCTGTAAGACTAGCCCGTGCTCTTAATCATTGAGCCATCTCTTCAGTCTCCACTCCTGATTATTCGTATCTTATTTTTGTGTAATGAAAAAATATTGTTTGGATTATGGAACTTGGCTAAGTGTCATGTGTATTCTTTTGCTTTATGTTGAAACTTTCAAAATTTACATCACTATACAATGTTTTTTCTCTTTTCTCCCCAAACCCCTCTCTTCATCCCATTAATTGACTTTTAAGGAAAATAAGGGAAGACCATTGCTCTACTATTTCCCACCATGTTGCTAGCAAGTAGTGATATTTGCTAAGGGAGGTAGTGGGCTACCTTTTATTGTCTTAATTTCTCTATGAAGCTGAGCTGTTCTCTATCTCCATGAATCAGAAATTTCATCAGTTAGTGTCACAAAGTATGAAACTAGATGGATAATTTTAGAGAAACCAGGCCTAATTATTGCTTTTATTTTACATTATAAGTTATGTTACAGTTCTCAAGTCCAAGATTACATTATCATCTCATTTAGTCATTAGTCTGGTAACCACGATCTGAGCAAAGCATTAGAACAAGCTTGATATAAGTTTAGAAAACACTGTCAGTTGATAACAACCTGAAAATAAGTTCACAGAGAAACTCTAGCAAAAGGTGGCCCATGCAAAACAAATCATGCTAACAAGTTGTGTTTAGCTAACTTGGTAGAGAAAAGAAGTTTAAAGCAGGATTTGGTGTCAGAAGCCCTTCTGAGATAGAGGCAGGAGGATCAAGAATTGTCTTCTGTTCACCTGAATAGGGGAACAAAGGGAGGGAGAAAGACATATGGGACATCTGGGGGGCGGGGAAACCAGAAAAAGGGAAATGAAATGTAAATAAATAATATACCCAATAAAAAATGTTAAAAAAAAAAAAAGAATTGTCTTCTGGGTATATGCATAGTATTATCAGAGGATCCAGCCATACCACTCCTGGGCATATATCCAGAAGATTCCCCAGCATGCAATAAGGATACATGCTCCATTATGTTCATAGCAGCCTTATTTATAATAGCCAGAAAGCTGGAAAGAACCCAGATGTCCCTCAACAGAGGAATGGATACAGAAAATGTGGTACATTTACACAATGGAGTACTACTCAGCTATTAAAAACAATGAATTCATGAAATTCTTAGGCAAATGGATCCTAAGTGAGGTGACCCAATCACAAGAGCACACATTGATAAGTGGATATTAGCCCAGAAGTTTGGAATACCCAAGATACAATTCACAGACCAAACGAAGCTCAGGAAGAAGGAAGAACAAAGTGTGGATACTTTGGTTCTTCCTAGAAGGGGGATCAAAATACCCATGTCTCACATGGACTGTGCATAGGGTCCCCAATGGAGGAGCTAGAGAAAGGACCTAAAGAGCTGAAGAAGTTTGCAACCCCATAGGAGGAACAATAATATGTACCAACCAGTACCCCCAGAGCTCCCAGGGACTAAACTACCAATCAAAGAGTACAACATGGAGGCACCAATGGCTCTAGCTACATATGTAGCAGAGGAAGGCCTTTTCAGACATCAGTGAGAGGAGAGGTCATTGGTGCTGTGAAGGATTGATGCCCCAGTGTAGAGGAATGCCAGGTCAGGCATTGGTGGAAGAGGGCATTGGTATGCGTTGGGGGGGGATGGGATAGGGGGTTTTCGGAGGGGTAAGGAGGAAAAGGGATAACATTTGAAATGTAAATAAAACAAATATCTAATAAAAAAATTGTCTTCCTGGCTGCAGAGATGGCTCAGCAGTTAAGAGCACTGACTTTTTTCCCAAAGGTCCTAAGTTCAAAACCCATGAACCACATGGTGGCTCACAACCATCTGTAATGAGATCTGATGCCCTCTTCTGGTGTGTCTGAAGACAGGTACAGTGTACTTACATATAATAAATGAATAAATCTTTAAAAAATAAGAATTGTCTTCCTCATCTACATAGAAAATCTGAGGCTACTCTGGGTGGCATGAGACTAGGGTTTAACCAAATGACAGGAAAACCACAAGGAGGCCAGTTATGCAATTCAAGTATGAAAATACTTACCAGTGAAGCATAAAGACTGGAGCATGAGTTTCACTTTGAGTTTGAGTTCCACTGAAACCCAGAGTGAAAGGAAAGACCTGTCTTGCAAAATGTTCTCTGAACTATACACACACACACACACACACACACACACACACACACACACACACACACACATTCACACACACATACACATACACACAATGATAATAATAAATATTTAAAATATTTAAAATTTTACAAGCACAGACAGAAGAAAAGGAGGGTGGAAAGGAAGGAAGTAGGAAAGAAATAGAATTACTTGATACTATAAAAATCAGAGTTGTTTTAAGAATCTTCTCTTTTACTCAGAGTAAGTGATTCTATCTCAAAATAGTTTTCTTTTAGAACCCTTCAATATTTGAAAATAAAGATAATCACATTGAACTGAAATTAAATCTTAGTCTGAGACCAAAGTAGCTCTATGCTGAACTGAGTCCTGAGCTCCTTCACCTTGACACATGATTCAATAGTTTCTCTTGTCACTTCCTATTCACCCTCTTTTCTTTTATTTCTTCTGGTGACTGTTCTCAGAATTTACTTCAGAAGACAAAGCATAGAGGCTTAGTCTCTGTTTCTGGGACATTGGCAGGATCTGGCCCTAAAGTCAGCACACTGAAGCGTGATTAGAATGATTGTAGGCAGCACTTGCTACAGCTCCTCCACTGGGAAGGCCTTGACAGTGTGGTGACCCTGTCACTCTCCACAGACCCTCCTTCAGCTACCTCTGGTGGAGGCTGCCTGAACAAACATTACATCCGTAGTGTTCGCTGCAGGATCCCAGTCAAGGAAGTCATAACAGGACAATAGACACACAATCTGATAACCTTGTTAGCTCAAATCAAAGCTCCTAATAAATAGATGTTATTGAAGTGGAATAAAACCATTGTGGTAGTTGGGTGTGTTGACGTGGCTTCTCAGATATTTTTCCCTTCGGGGGGTGGGGGGGAAAGTAGCATTTCTTGTCCCTTTAAGATTAAAGCCAGGCACAAGGACACGAAACAAAATAACATGTACAAGGTTAAGGTTAACTTTAAAAGAATACAAATGGAGAGTGATGTACAAAGTTCATAATTTTCTTCTAATGGGAAAATAGCACAAAACTATTTGCTTTGTGCTGTGAAATATCTGGGAAAATGTGGTAAATATGGAGTAATCTCCTTTATCCTGAGAAAGCTGAGTGTGTGATTTAATTTGAGAAAATGATAACAAGTAATGAACTCATTTCAGACAGTAGGCCAAGGATGATCAAGGTCTTTCTATTTTCTGTTTTATTTACTTCACATTACAGGATATTATTTCAACACAGAGAGAATTTTCCAGGGTTGACTTTGGTCTCTTATTGTCTCCATCACATGCACTTCAAGCTTTAGAAAACATTTCAGCAGTTGAAAATATCACTTTAACCTTCTTATCTCTACCTTTATAAAAGACATTAACATTTGCTCCAGAACTAGTGCTGGAAATGGAGTGTCTTCACAGAACTGCAATCCACTGCCTCCCCCCTTCAGCTCCCGAGCTGTGCCATTTAGGAAGTCTTGAAGAAACTAGCACTAACTTTGAAGTCATGACTTGGCAATGCTCTCTCTGCGACATGGGTAATAGTTCCCATGCCTCAATTCCACCTTCAGAAACACAGAACAAAATAATAAATTAATTCATAAAATGTGTAGTTGGGGGCATTTGGAAATGTCTCTTTTGTATTTTATATCATTTTAGAGTTAAAACTGGTGTGAGATTTTCTGATTTGACGTGGGCTCTGATTTATCTTTTATTCTTGTATTTCCTCAAAAGATCAATGAGTCATAGATGAACATACACCTGCTTTCTTCTTTGAATGTGGTTAAGAAATATTGTTGTGAACATTGTATTCAGCTACATTTCACTACTTTGCTGACTGGCACTCAAAGCAACAATTTAGTTTGTGTGTGCCTGTATTTGCAGTCTATACCTTTTCACAAATAAGTGTTTCTTTCGTAAGAGCTGGAAAGTTTCATTGATAAATATAAACATGGCTTTTCTTTATTAACTTATATTTATAGGGATGATAAAAGTAGTTCTTTTCCAATTAAATATGACTTCGAATATTTGAAAATAATAAAAAAGGTTCTGCATTTCTTACTCTCTATCTCTATAATGACCTGAACGTGAAAGAAAAAAAAAACTTAGAAATAAAATTTGGAGAATAAACTGCTCTCAGAGCTCACGGGTTATTAAATGAAAATCCCAGTGCCAAGTGTTCTATATCTCCTTAAGAATTGATGATAATGGGGTTCTCTCTGGTTCCCCCAAATAATAGATACTGCCACTGCTGGTGGTTGTCCACCAGAACTAAATGGCAAGACCTTATCTCTGAAGACATCAAATGTTCTGGTGACAGGACATGAAGAAATTAAGGTAGAACTGGACTGTAAATTTCCTACCTACTGGTTAACCCTAATTACACTGCAGGAGAAATGTATCATCAATGGTCTTACTCAGCCGTAGTAGAGTCTGTGTGCAGCGATAATGACTAGTCACACAAGATGTACCTACTGGAGCAATTGTAGCTTCACAGTTTAGGAGGTATGCAATTGCTTTTAGATTGGGTCTGGGGCCCACTTTACATCTGGAACTGTAAACATGGTCAAAAGTCCATGGCTGAGAAGGCCATAGGCCCTGGTGTAGAAGCCACATCTCATCCAAAGTTCAGGAAAAATTATAGAAGATGGGATATAAAGAATGTAGGATCTGGGTCTCATCCTCTGCTGGCTTAGTTCTGCATGTCTTTTAGTTGCTCTGTCACCCAGTCCTGCACCGATCATAATGGAAGAAGAAAATCATGACACTCATCATTGGCAATGGCTATGACATGTACAAAAGCTGGTTTTGCTGGGGACTATGCCCGGAGAACCATCTTTCCTTTCATTGCTGGTGCCCCTGACACCAGAGGCAGCCCATCATCAGCAATGAGTGATTCCAATGTCCAGAGGCACTCTTTCAAACTTCATTCCTAGGCATGGAGTCCTGTGGCATCCATGAAACCACCATCTTCAACTCCATCATGAAGTGTGATGTGGACATCCACAAAGACCTGTATGCAAATATAGTGCTGTCTGGTGGAACCACCATGTATCCAGGCATTGCTGACAGGATGCAGAAGGAGATAACAGCCCTAGCACCTAGCACAATGAGGATTAAGATCATTGCTCCCTCTGAGTGCAAGTACTCTGTCTAGATTGGAGGTTCCATCCTGGCCTTACTGTCCACCTTCCAGCAGTTGTGAATCAGCAAGCAGGAGTATGATGAGTCGGGCCCCTCCATTGTCCACCAAAAATGCTTCTAAATGGACTGAGCAGGTTCCAGGCATCTGCTGCATAAGCAAATTCTGAAGTATCGATTTGACCTGGGAAATGTACACAAATCATGAAAGCCTCATGAAACTGGAATAAACCTTTGAAAAGAAATTTGTCCTCAAAGTTTGTATCTGATAGTATCACTACATTATAAAACTTATTGCTGATTTTTGACCTTACATTTAACTGTTCCCTAGGAATATATTTAATACCCTGTGCATATCTTCAACCAGTTTTTAGTCCATATGGCTTAGTCACTTGGTCTGGGGAAAGCACACTGTGGAAGAGAAATTCCTAGTCTGGTGGATCTGTGTGAGTACCATATAGTGATACAGTGTGGGTATCAACCCACAGCTGATTTCCATGAGTTCTCAAGGCTGGCAAGGGTTCCTGAATAAATTATGGCTTTGGTCTTGCCTGTCTAGCAGCATGGGAAGATCTGAGCCTTAGGACTCAGTCTCTGTTCTGTTTTTTCCCCTCTTGACCACCATGAGTATTTACTTGCCCTGAGTTGGGAAGGTTTGCATTGACACCTATAAATATATACATCCCTTTAATTTATGTAAGATTTTTTGCTTCTCAATTCTTTAAGAAATAAATTTTGGAGCCGGGAGGTGGTGGCGCACGCCTTTAATCCCAGCACTTGGGAAGCAGAGGCAGGCGGATATCTGAGTTCGAGGACAGCCTGGTCTACAGAGTGAGTTCCAGGACAGTCAGGGCTATACAGAGAAACCCTGTCTCGAAAAAAAACAAAAACAAAAACAAAAAC
>BDUI01000709.1:150909-175458 GCA_002335545.1 Apodemus speciosus | reverse complement strand
GGGTTTGGATGGTTGATTTGGAACTATGTGGCCTAGGCTGGCTTTGAATTCAGAGGTCCAGCCACCTCTTCCTACTCTGCTTCCTTAGCACAGGGATAAAAGGTGTACACCACTGTGTCTGACTGTCTCACTGATATTTCCTATTCTATCCTTTTTTTGTTTTGCTATTATTGTTGTTGTTGTTGTATTTGTCTGTGTGCATTTGTAAAATTGCAGGTACATGTACCAAGGCACACACATGGAGGTAAAAAGACAACTTTTGGAATCAATTTTCTCCTTCTACTGTGGGATTCAAGGACTGAGAAACCAGAGGTCCTCATGTTTTCTCAGCAAGCACTTTAACTGCCGAGCCAGCTCCCCAGCCTGACTCCTGGTTTTTAGTCTACTCTAGGCTGTTTTAGTTGGCTGGTCTATTACTTTATTGGCTTTTGGAGACCTCTGATGGATCTTGAAYCAGTCTGTCTCCTTGTCTCTTCTTAAAAATCAAAATCAACTAATTAACAACACCCCTCCCAAAAAAGCACTTGCTGGTTTTGCAGAGGACCTGGCTGTGGTTCCCAGCACCACATGGTGGCTCGCACCCATCCATAACTCTAGTTCCAAAGGATCTGACACCACTTTAACTTCCAGAGGGTGCAAGGGGGGAACCCCTGCAGCTTTCTGAGTTTCAAGAGCCCAGACCCAGGCTCCCAATCTGTCTAGTATTAAATTAGAACCATCTAAAACCCTCTCCTGAAGCATTCAGGCACAGTGTGTTCCTGGAGAGGCAGGACTTGAGGAGATGGGCCTGTGGGGTTCCGGCTTGGGAGCATACCAGGCCACCTGGTAAAGGGAAAGGGGCCAGCCTCTGCACACACCCACTTAAGTTCCCCACCCCTGGGCAGCCGCTTCAGATCTTTGGCAGTGAGCCTTCTGTGGCTGCTGCTCTCTCTCATTCTCCATCAAAGGCTCCTATGGAGGCAGCTTATACTCAAGGTGTTCTTCTTGTCTGGGCATGAAGAAGTCTGATTTGGAATCCAGAGGTAAAGCCGGGCATTCAGAGGTTCACACTGGGGTTGGTGAGATGGCCCAGCAGGTAGAGGCACTTGCTGCCAAGTCTGACAAATTGAGTTTGAGCTTTGGGTTTCACAAGATAGAGGGAGAGAATCAACTCCAGAAAGGTGTCCCCATGATCCCCACACATGCACTGTGGCACAAAATTGCCCCCCCCCCAATAAATAAATGTAGTCTGGTGCTGCAAAGATGGCTCAGGGGTTAAAAGCACCATCTGTTTTTCTAGGGGACCAGGTTCAGTCCCAGCACCCTCATGATAGTTCACATGTGTGTATCTCCAGTTTCAGAAGATCTGACACTCTCATATGGACATTTGCAGGCAAAACACCAATGCACATAAAATAAAAATAAATAAATTATTAAAAAATAAATGTAGTCTAAGAAATTAAATCAAGCTTTGGAGGCAGACACAGGAGAATTGAAGCAAGTTCAAAGCCATACAGGTTTACATAGTGAGACTCTGACTTTAAAACCAACCCACCAATCAAACAAACAAAAACAAAGGCAAAAGAAACCAGAGGCTGAGCAATGACTTCTCTCTCCGGTGTCTGCCTTCCCAGGAAACAGTGCAAGCGAAGGCCAGGCAGGTGGCAAGGGTGTGGGTGTCAGGGTGGAGGGGGCACAGAGGAGTGAAAGGAAGGCAGAGCTCAAAATAAGCACAAGTCAAAGGCGGACTCGCCTACACAGCTCAGGTGAAGGCCCCATCCGTCCTACACTTTGCCCTGGAAAGGGCAGGTGCTTGCCAGGTTGTGGGCTGGAGCTCTTTCAGACATTCTTTTATGTGTGTATGTAAGCATGTGTGAGAGTGTCTGTGTCAGTGAGTAGTGTGTATGTGTCTGTAAGTTGTCAGTGAGTAGTGTGTGTGTGTGTGTGTGCGTGTGCGTGTGCGTGTGTGTGTGCGTGTGTGTGTGTGTGTGTGTGTGTGTGTGTGTGTGTATGTGCGCGCACGCGCGCAGCCCTCTGTCCCAGTAGCTTGCACATCCATGGCTTTAGTCAATCAAGAGCAAACTCATTGCCTTATTGTTGATATATGCAGTGTAATGAGGCCGGGATCCCGTGTCTGTTCTGAGCAGAGAACCTAGTACACCATCTTATAAGTGGAACTTGAGTAATTACAGTTGGTGTGATTTCTTTTAATTTTAATTTTTTTGTTTATTTATTTATCTATTTTTCTGAGACAGGGTTTCTCTGTGTATGCCTGGCTGACTACAAACTCAGAGGTTCACCTGCCCCTGCCCCTGCCCCGCTGAACACTGAGATTAAAGATGTGTGCCAATACTGCCCAACTTTATTTTTATTTTATGTAGATGGGTATTTTGCTTGAATGGGCATATGTGTACCATGTGCAAGTCTTATAAGAGTGGAGTCCAGAAAAGAGCATCTGATCCCTTGGGACTGGAGTTACAGATGGTTGTGTGCTGCCATGTGGTGCTGGGTCCTCTGTAAGAGCAGCCAGTGCTCTTAACCACTGAGCCAACTGCCCAGCTTTTGGTTTGTTTTTTGAGTCAGTTTAGAGGTCAGAGGACAACTGGTGGAAATTGGTTCTCTCTTTTACCACTTGGGTCCTGAGTGTTGGATTCAGGCTTCAGGTTGGAGAGCAAGCGCTGAGCCAGCTCACTGGTTCCGGGTTCCCTTATTTTAAACTTGATAGCTCTCTTTTGTGACAGGGTTTCCCCTAGCCATTTTGCAGACTGTCTCTCAGAGTTGCCTGAGATATTTCTAGTCACTACACCAGGGCTGTAGGTTTGGGACTGAGGACCACAGGGCAAGCGTCATTTTTATCACCATCCTTGGCCTCCTAGCTGGGAGAACACTGCTCAGGCTTTGCCCTCTAAAGCCGCCCTTTTGTTCCTGTTTATTCCACAGAAGTCTGATGGGTTCCTTGTTGAGGTTTGGACATTTGCTGTGTATTGTGACGCTAAGTGTGAGGCAACCGGGTTGCCCCAGAGATGAGAGAGTCTACACGTAGACACAGGGGCACTATATGACCTTGTCCCCAAGGTATTTCTAGATTGGTAAATAAAGATGCTAACAGCCAATAGCTGGGTTTTTAGGTGGTTTTTAGGGTTACTGGGCCTGGCCGGTTGGAGGAGAGCCACGAGGGAGAGAAGAAGGTGAAGGGAGGAGAGGCCGCCACGGGTTAGGTGAGTCATGAAAACGTGGCCCCGAGGGTTGGCCAACTGGACTCAAGAGCAGCCTAGATGAAAGAAAGTAAGTAATAACTCAGGGCTATCGATAGGAAAGTGGATTCTAATAGCATAGAGGGCAGATATCCGCCCAGCTCTTGTGCTGTTTAAGGCTCATTGTAAATAATAAAAGTTGTATATCTTTTATCAGGGAACTGAATGATCAAGGCAGGGTAGAAAGTCAGGATTGGGATTAAAAATTAGACCAGGCGGAGAAGCATGTGGCCAGGAGAAATAGCAAGTCTCTGGGGTACACCGCTCCCCCAGGGAGATGGCCAGGGCAGTGGCAGAAGAGTCGATTAGGGATTGCCCGCCAGTAATTGTTAAAGCCAAATAAAATAACCATGGACGAGTCTCATTTATTTGTAAAGCGGTCGGAGATAAGCTTAACATGGTTGTACTACACGTACTACAGCTCCTTCCCTTTACAGCTGCACCTTTGTCATCCAGGGAACAGTAAGTTGCAGCCGTGGCAGGCCCCAAGTAGCCAGCACTCCTAGAAGACACAGTTTACACTCAGATCTTCCTTATGTCCCTCCTTAGGACTCCTTAAAACAAGCGTGGTCATGTTGTCTCTATTTCAAAGACAAAAGCAGAATTGCCTAGCATTAACCATGCTAGAGTGATCAAGTCAGGGGAGAGGCATACTAGGTCTGTCTGATACTGGGCCCACCTGTGTAGGCACAGAACACTTGTTTTAGTTTAGTGGCCCCGCCTCCAGCCAGGCCACTTTTTAAACACTAGCTCTGCAGTGGTTTTCCTCCCTGGCTTTAGTCACCATCAAGCAGCCCATTTCTGACCCTCTGGGGCATCTAGTGTCCACAGGGGAAGTGACCCAGACTTCCCAGCAAACAAACCTGCCCACGGATTTCCATATATACAGAGACAAATGTTTTCTCTCCCCACAGCTGGGAAGGGCTGGACTCGAAGTATCCCAGCTTGCTTTGGGTCCTCCTGGTGGTAGGATCTAGGTCAGGAGTCCTTGGAGAAGGGAAACCTGCACTGTGGTGGGACAGAGCAAAGATAGCATCAAAGCCGTCCCAGCCTGYAGCTGTAGCTGTAGGCCTGCTCTAGATCCATGGGATTTAACCTTGGCAGTGCTGGATCAAACCCAGGGCTTCACAGTGCAAGGCTAGCTGCTCTACCACTGAGCCACGCCAGTGACCCCGATACATTTCTTAGTTTGGTCTAGTTCTTTTTGAGACATGGACTCTTGTAATTGGGGCTAGCCTCCAACTAGCTATGCAGCTCAAATGCCTGCCTCTGCCTCCCAAGCGCTGAGATTACAGACATTTGCTTTCAGGCCCACAAGACACATTTACTAAAATTTACTTTATTTAAGCCCAGCAGGGTGGCTCACACCATGAATCTCAGCACTTAGGAAGCAGAGGCATCTCTGAGTTTTAGGGTAGTCAGGGCTACGGAGTGAGACCTTGCTTAGAAAAAAAACAAAAACCAGTATGTGTACTTGTTAAAATGAAGTGACCTAGGGTTTGTGAGAGAGCCTTTGCCTCTCCCCACCCTTTCCTATGCAGGCACTCTAACAGGCGCTGCCTCCGAGTTCCAGACAAATGCTGGCCTTGTAGCTTCTTGGCTTTTCAGACATGGATGTTCTGTCACCTATTGACTTCACACTGTGCAAGGCAATAACTCAGTGCCCTCATGTCCCCTCCCCAACCTACACTAGAATGTTCTTTCTCAACTCCCTTAGCAGCAACACCATGATTTGATTTGGTGTAATAAATATTTACTGATTACATTATTATTTCGGATTTATTCTATTTGTGGGGGAACACAGCCTTGTGAGTGACTCCTTAGCACCTAGAGACCCTAACTTGGAAAACAAAAATATAGGCAGTTCTCATTTCTCTTAGGGGATTTTCCAACCATCATCCTAGATGCTGGGCAGCCTGAGGGAATCTTTCCAAGCTGCCACCCCAGAACAGCCTTCTGTATCTCCCCCTTACCCCTCAGGGGAGACTTCTCTTGCTTCCCTTCTCCGGGAACCTCTGCACCCTCAGCTGGCTGACTTCATCCTCAGGGGGTTGACCTCAGTGGGCATTGAGGGAGGACTGCCTCTTATCCCATCTGAGGCCCTCACTGTCTAGGTAAGGGTCACTGTAAGTGTAGAGATGGATTGACTGCTTGTCTCGGAGCTGTGCTGGGGCAGAGATGGTCAGCAGCAGGCTCAGTGGGGAGGGTGCGAGAGGAGACAGTGTCTGCCTTCCTGTCATAGCCATTCCCGCACACGCACTAAGAGCAGACTCCTCTCGAGAGGCCCAGGGCAGCCATCTGGTCTGCAGCCCGCTGGGCCCACTCTCCCGGATCCTGAGAGCCTCTCCCTGGCACCTGTAGTCCTGCCAAGGCCAGGCGCAACCAAGGTGAATTGAGGACATGCCAGGCTTTGAGTGCCAGACTTCTTCAAGGCTTGCCTAGGGCAGCGGCTTCCAAAGACTGGCCCTGTGGAGCACAGCATGTGCCCTGGCCCATTGCATCCCCAGGTGCCCCTACCAGGGGCTGTTAGAGCACTCACCTCCCAGAGGTGGGCGCAGAGTCAGCAAGTGTTCTTGCCCTTAGTTGCTCGTGGAGACCTCTCTAGAATTGATGACTAAGAATCCTGGGCTCATTAACTGCTCTAATGTTTTACATGTATTAGTAACTCCAGGAATCCAACAGTCCTGTGAGAAGAAAGAGCTCTTATTTTTATTTAACAGATAAGGAAATCAGGCAACAGAGAGGTTGAATGACTTGCTTGATATCACTCAGCTAGCTAAGAATGAGAACAGAATTTCACTTTCTGTCTGGCCTGGTGTGTGTGTGTGTGTGTGTGTGTGTGTGTGTGTGTGTGTGTGTGTGTCTGTGTGTGTGTATTTGTCAGGGGTCAACCTCAAGCATTGTCCTTTAGGTACCATTCTCCTTGTTTTTCTGTCACAGGGCTCTTCTTTTCTTCCTCCTCCCCTCCTCTCCTCTTCTTCTTCCTCCTTCTCCTTCCTCTTTCTTCAATAGGGTTTTGCTCTGTAGCTCTGTAGACCAGACTGGTCTCAAGAGCCAGGATTAAAGGTGTGTGTCACCATACCAAGATGACACAGGGTTTCTTACCGAGACACAGGGCTCATTCATTAGGCTAGGCTGATTGGCTAATGAGCTCTTGGGACACCCCCTATTTCTTGGATTACCAGCATATGCCAATGCACCTGGATTTTTATTGGGGTACTTAGGATTGAACTCAGTCCTCATGCTTGGGAAACACGTCTTTAACTGTCTATCTACCCAAACCTTGGCCATTTGACACACTTTGATCTCTAGCTTGATAAGGGCAAATGGGGAATGTGTGAGGGTGTTCTCTTGGGATATAGCATCCCAAAGGATCAGCATGCCCAGTTTACAGAAGACACAGTTAAGACCAGAGGAGAGGAGTCAATGAGATGGTTCAGTGTGTAGAGGTGCACACTGCACATGAAAACTTGGTGACTGGAGTTTGATCCCAGGAGTCCAAATAAAGAAGGGGAAAAGTTGTTCACTGACATCCACATGTGTACCATGCCATGTGTTCACACACATATGACATGCACACAACTGAGAGGGGGGAGGAAGGAGAGGGAACATATGAGCACATGCAGGAGTGGAGAGTGATTTCCCCCCCCAAGGTCAGGTTTCTTGCAGGAGGAGGCTTTGACCCTCAGACCTTGGCTTCCTCAGTTCTTCCAACTGGCTGTCCATACTGCATTCCATAGTCTCCCTCAGAGTGGGGTTTTGGACATCCAGAATAAGCCCTGGCCTGAGGCAGCAGCTCTGGCTGTCAGTCCCAGTTTGTCTCTGGCTCACTGCAGCCTGTTCTCATCTGTAAGATAAATGGTGTCTTCTGGATACACAGCTCTCACTCAGACAGATGCTGGGACACAGCGTCACAGTGTCACTGCTTTCCTCACTGCACAGCCATGAGGCCCCACGTCCCCAGCAGAATTTCTTCCCCCAACCTGCTCCCAGACTTCTTCCTTTCAGGAAGCTGAAGAAGATGCCCAGTTAGGCCCAGTGCCCAGCCCTGGTGCAGGGAATCAGGCCTCCTATGGATGCAGCCCTAGTGAACATTAATTCCATTTTGTAATAGCATCAGGCAGCTGTCTGTGCCTTACAGACACAGTCTGAACCACCCGAGGATGGGAGGACACTGGCAGAGCCGTGCTGGCTGAGGAATACCTTTCCCAGCATTGATCAGGTTGAAAAAGAGGCTGCTTGAGGAACAGGAGCTGAGCAGGGCAGACTGGAGTACAGTGAGTCCCAGGCCTGCTAGCTGTAAGACCCAAGACCCCTGGACTAAGACTGAGAGGCTCTGCCCACAGAGGCCAGAGCAAATATGTGGGAGGGGGCAGCCTGAAAGGAGGATGTAGATCAAGACAGCTGGACAGATGCTGTCTGAGGGCAAGTGAGGGGCAAGTCCTGGCATGTGCCTGTACCTCGGCCATGCTGACCCGTGCTAGGGAGGCCTCTGGATACCACATCCTTCATGTGTGCCTACACTGACAGAGAGGTCTAGAAGGTGGGGAATGTATGTCCTCCATGAGGGAGCTAGCTAATTGGCTAGGAGGTACTCAGAACCAAAAGCTACATCACCCCAGCTCTTTCTGGTCAGATCTGAGCTCAGCCTGATTACGGTTCTGTCCTCACTCAGTGTGGTTCCCTTGCCTCCCCCTGCCAAACCTGGAAAGGTAAGGTCGTCATCTCCTTTGATGGATGAGGAAACTGAGACTCCAAGTGCAGGAGGGTCTAGGCAGCTGTTAAAGAGCCTGTCTCAAAGCACTCCTTCTCGGTGGCCTATAAAACCAACAGAGGTGAAAAGAGGTGTCCCAGGTATCAACAGGGACGAGGTAACCCTGGGGAGCAGGGAAAGGAGGCATTTGCAGCCAATTCATGCAGTGCCTGAGCCAGGGCATTGCGGCCCGAGTCCTTTGAAGCAGTTTGTGCTTCTGAATCACACCACGGCCAGTCTGAAATCTAACCTTTGTGCTGATCCATGTGCAACACACACGGTCTGAAATGGATGTTCACAGCAAGTGCAAGGAGAGACAGCCTTGCCCTCTATGAGCGCTGGTCAGCACAGGCTGTGGACATAACCCCTATTCCCTAATCAGTGATTCAGACTGATAATGTTGTAGTCCTACTGAGTGGCAGTGGTCTCTGCTCCAGCTAAAATCCCCCAAACACATGAGATTCCCATGTCCTCTGGCACAAATGACCCCAAATCAGAAACTTGAGAAGCTGACTCACAGCTCTGGAGGTCATACTGTTAGGTCAAGAGTCCGGCATACTAACACACCCCTGTAACCCCAGCATCTGGGAGTTAGAGGTTGGGATATCAGGAGTACAAGGCCAGCTTTGGCTTTATGGTGAATTTGAGGCTAGCCTTGGCTATAAGAGACCTTACCTCAAAATAAACAGATAGAGCTGGCAAAATTGCTCAGTGGGGAAACCGCTTGCTCTGTGTCCTTGATAACTTGAGATCCACCCCCAAGATGCACAGTGAAAAGAGTGAACCAACTATGGAAGTTGCCCTCTGATCTTCACATGTGCACTGTGTCATACACATGCAAACATGCACACAATACATGTACACATACACACACATACACCCTGCTCCAAGTATGTGATCACACAAATAAAAATGTAATTTTTGAAGTTTCTGCTCTGTTCCCACAGTCTAGCTTCCAGGCCAAGTTCCCAATGGCCACCAGGAACAAATACTGCCCAGGACCTCTTTTGTGGCTTTCGTGGTCCTACCAGGTTTCTGAGCTCTGAGAAAACAAGGATCCCATCAGAGTGAGACCGTGGTCTCTGAGCCTGGCTTCTCTCACAGGAGTTGGGAGAGGCCCAGAGCTTGTGTATTAGTCACTAGGCAAATAGTTTCCTTCAGCTTAGTGGCTTTATTAATGTGTTCAACCCCAGTGCTAGGCATTGTGTGTGTGTGTGTGTGTGTGTGTGTGTGTGTGTGTAGAAGGAGGAGGAGGAAAGTCTCTTCTCCACTCCTGGCCTCAGTTTCCCTCTGTCACACAGGGAGGGAAGACTTCCCTGCTTCCTTCATCAGGATATCACGAAGTCCAAAGGCAGGCATATGCATGTTTGGCCTTCTTGGGCATCCGGCACCCACACTGAGGACAGTCCAGACGTGGTCCTAGCCTTTGAAGGCTCACAGTCTATGAGGGAAGCCCAAATCTTGGCCAGTCACAGGCAGCTGCCCAGAAAGTCAGGTGGAGCTTGGCCCTGTAACCAGGTGATATTCACCAAGTTCTCAGCCTTTCTTCGGCTTCACTGAACTCTGACCTGGAAGTGGATGGCTGGTCTGTGTGGGGCAAAAGGGTCTGAAAGACCTTCATGAATGTTAGTCCAGGGGGTCTTTAAACCCCAAAGGCAGAGAACCTTCTCCCCAGGCCTCCTCCTCAGGTCTTTGCTAAGAGATAGGTGCCAGAACCAAGAAGGGCAGCCATGTGAGGCCTTAAATGATCTGGTGACAGAGGTCTCCTTGGGTCACAAGACAAAGTTCAAAGGCTGGAGCAGTTCAGAGTCCAGAAAAGCCATGTAGAGGCAGATGAGGAGACACAGGAGTGCAGCCAGTGAAGTGAGGGACAGTCACAGCAGCTCTAGTTGTTGGTGTCCAACAAGGTCTCCGGGGAGGCTGATTGATTCAGGGTCACACTGGGGAAGCTGGCGACAAAGCTCTTCCACCTTCTTTTCACCTGCTGGAAGACCAAAGTAGGGCACACATCATAGTAGTGGCTTCAAGTGGTGTTCCACTCACAGCCACCAGGTGGAGGTAGAGCCATGAAAGAGAAGCTAAGCTTCTGGGGGAGGGGAGACCCTTCCCCTGGGAGGCAGGGCCAGGAGGGGTGGGGGAGAGGAACAGACAGTAACTTGCCAGAAGTTGCATTGGCCAATCTCCCTGCCTCCTGCTCTAGTCACCCTTGCAACATAGTATTACATTAATCATTTTAATACAGCTCTGAAAGGCTTGTGTGGTAATGCTTGCCTGTACTCCCAGCACTCACAACACAGAGTAGGATCAAGAGTTCCAGGCCACTCTGGGCTGCTTAGTGAGACCCAATCTCAAAACAGAAACAGCTCTGACCATATCCCACCCAGGCCCCATTCACCCACCCTCCTCCAACCTTCAGTGAATCTCCAGTGCCCACAGGGGGCAAACAAACAAACAAACAAACAAACTAACAAAAACACAACTGCTTTAGTCAAATGCATTCAATTCCTGGGTATTTTGCTTGGCTTTCCTCAGGTCAGCTGTGCTCTTAACCCTTTGCTGTCCCGAGCCCCCACCCTTCCCCATGAAACTGATAATTCAGTTTGAAGCCACACCTGTTGGTAGTGTCTCAGCAGCCTGCCGCCTCCTCTCTGTGTCTGGATCAGCTGCTCTGTGTCTCCCAGGGTCCCTGGCAGCCGCTCCTGGACAGAGACCTCCAGCCCTTCCGTTCCATCGAGGCCTGGCGACCTGGACTTTTCTCGGCCCTGTCTGAGACTCAGTGCCCGGTGGAGTCGGCCCTGGGACTCAAGGAGCCTCCCATAGGAGGGCCGTGGTTCTCGAAAGGACTGACTGCGCAGGCTGGTCCCCATGGTTATAGAAGCTAGCCCTGGTCTGTAAGCCGCTAGCTTTGTGAGATGGCCTGGTGCCTTCCTTCACTCATAAGATGGGCGATCACCCGAAGGCAAAGGTCAGTGTCGCTGAGGTGGCCGTCATAAACCAAAGGGCAGGCCACAAGGCCGAATGTCTCTGAGTCATTTCCCCGTTGACTCCTCACTCTGTGGGACTATAGCGCACAGGCTGGCTTCCACCTCAGGATCCTTCTGAATGCTGGCCTGGCTCCTATTGTCTTCCCTCCTTCCTGCAGACAGCCTTCTCTGACCACTCCACGGTGGAGACCTTGGCTGGCATCCTCTGGCCTTGGCCTTGGGCGGCCATACCACTCATCTCATTGACGTTAAGCAAAGATTATTTCTAGAACAGAACAGAGAACAGAACAGCTTCAATCTAGAACAGTCAAAACCATAAATGCCAGAGAGAAATTGGGTGAGGCAGGGGCTGGAGAGTGGACAGCACTTGTTTTAATGGCTCCAGACCCTCAGTTTTACAAGGTGAAAATCGCTCTGGAGGTCAGTGGCATACATCAAAAATCGTGGCCTGCGGGGGCTGGGGAGATGGCTTTCATAAAGCTGCACAGGATCTGAGTGTGGTTCCGTGGGGCCCATGAGGAAAGGTGGAAGGGTAGCACGCATCTGTCATCCCAGCACCAGGGAGAGACAGGAAACTCCCTGGGACTTGCAGTCCCTCTTTGAGCTGCGCTGGTGCACTCCTGAGTCAGTGGGAGATGCTGTCTCAAAAAATAAGGTGAAGGCTACTGAAACGGTCGAGTGGGTACAGCACTTGCTGCCAAGCCTGCCAACCTGAGTTTGATCCTGGGGATTCACCTGGTGGAGAGAACTGGCTCCCACAAGTTTCCCTCTCTCCACCACACATGTGCTGTGGCTCTCAAGAATACACAATGTACAAACAAATAAATGTAATTTGAAAAGGTAAAAAGGTGAGAGGCGAGGTTGCGCATGCCTTTTATCTCAGTGCTCCAGTCAGGGGGATCTCTGTGAGCTTGAGGCCAGCCTGGTCTACACAGCTAGTTCCTCTCTCAAAAACTTAGAAAAGAATAAAAAAAATTAAAGGTAGAGAATGACAGAGGAAGACACCTGATGCTGACTTCTGGAAAACACACACACACACACACACACACACACACACACACACACACACACACACGGAAAAAAAATGACCCTTAGTAAATATTATTGCAGTGCCAGACTTTTGTTGTTTTGTCTTAGACAGGGTCTTATGCTGCCCAGATAGGCCTCGCTATGTGGCAGAGGATGACCTCGAACTCCTGATCTCTGCCCTTCTCCACCTCCTTGATTCTTGAATTACAAGTATGGGTCGCCATGCCTTGTGTAGCTAGTGCTGGGGATGAACACAGACCCTTGTGCACGCTAGGCAAGCACTGCATCAACCATGGTACCCCTCAGCCTGGCAGGGTGTGGGGGGGGGAAGGGACGGGGAGGGGAGAGAACAGGACAGCACCAGAGTAGGTGGCAGGAGAACTGAATTTTTCCAGCCTTCACTTTGTCCTCAATATTCTAGCAAAGCACATGGTTAAGAGCTCAGGCTCCAGGGACCACTGTCTTCTAAGTAGACGGCAGTTTCACTGCTTGAAGCTCTGTGACCTTGGGTTGCATCCTTCTTTCTTCTGTCCCCTCAATGTAAGAGTGACAGAAAACTCAAGCTACAGCCAGGCAGGCCACCACCGCACAACTTTAGCCCCAGCACTCATGAGACAAGGGCAGGCAGATCTCTGTGGGTTTGAGGCCAGTCGGGTCTACAAGTCCAGGATAGGGTTGTTACACAGAAAAACCCTGTCTCAGAAAACAAAACAAACAAGCAAATCAACAACAACCACAACAAAAAGAACCCAGGCCATTGTGTGCAGACGGTCTTGGATACATATTCAAAGCAAGTTGATGTCATTCATTCTTGTGCCCAGGCTGGCCTTGAACTTCTAAAGTCAAATGATTTTCTTGCCTCCATCTCTCTTGAGTTCCTGGGACTCCAGGTACCCCCATACTTGGGTTGTCATCATACTTTACAAATCAGGAAGCAGCTTAGAGAGATTAGTATCTGGCTGGAAATACCCTGGTCAGCCTGCCTTTGAAGCCCTTGCTGTGGTACTTTGCCCTGAGATAGAATAGGATATCCTGCACTGCCTCCTTATATTAGGGCTGCTGGCTGCAGTGCTTTGGGGAGAGAAGCCCTGAATGTGCCTCTTGGCTCACCTTCATCTTATCCCCCTGGTACCCCTCAGCCTGGCAGGGTGTAGGGGGGAAAGGGGAGGGCAGGACAGCTGACCTCATACTCTTTCCTCCTTCTCAGCTTTGGAGCCTTCCCTCCGTGATGTTTCTCTTAACATCTGCTAGTCTCAGCAGGCACCCAGAGAAACTTTGATGGAGCCCTGGGGCTGTTGAGATAGCTTAGTAGGTGTCTTAGTCAGTATTCTATTGCTGTGAAGAGACACCATGACCAACTCTCTCTGTGTGGCCTTGGCTGGCCTCAGACTTAGAGATACTTTCGCCCACCTCCTGAGTGTTGGCATTACAGGCCTGCACCACAAGGCCTGGTTTATGAGGAGCAGGGCAATGGTCGTCAGTTTCATGTGTGCCTGGCAAGCATCTGACCACCTGAGCTATGTACCCAACCCCTGTCTTAACACCATTTCTTCCATTCACTGGAGACAGGAGAAAATATAAGCACCCGCCCTGCCTTCCCAGCCGCCCGCACATGCTTCATCTGGCCAGTTCTGACCCTTTACAGTCTTTACAATATTTTAAAGGTTTACTTTATGTACGTATTTTTGCTAGCATGTGTGTACGTGGACTCCGTGTGTGCCTGGTGCCTGGCTGAGGCCAGAAGAGGGAGTCAGTCCATTGGAACTAGAGTTATAGATGATTGTGTGCTACCATGCAGGTGCTGGGAAATAAAACAGGGTTCTCTGCAAGAGCAGCAATTGCTCTTAAAAGCAGAGCTGTCTTGTACTGACTGCTCTTCCAGAGGTCCTGAGTTTAATTCCCAGCATCCACATGGCAGCTCACAACCATCTATGATGGGATCCAATGCCCTCTTTTGGTATGTCTGAAGATAGTGACAGTGTACTCATGTACATAAAATAAATAATAAATCTTAAAAAAAAAGTGTGTCATCTCTCCAGCCCCTCATCTTCTCATGTCTAGACCTGAGCCATGCATCCCAACAAGTCCGCTTGACCCCATGGTGCTAAGTAAGATAGACTGTGCAGCCAGCAGACCAACAGTGCACACATCTAACTTAACACTCCAGACCAAGGGTCCCCTGAAGGCTAGGAAATCATCATTTTTATCTTTGTGTCTCTAGGACCAGACATAGTGTTAAAGACTGAAGGCTGTTAAGTTACCTGTTGCTACATGACAAATCCCCTAGGGGAAGGAATGTAGACCTCATATGAGACATTGTAATGTCCTACCTCCTCCTCTTTTTTTTTTTCAGACAGAGTTTCACAGCCTTGTTTTGCCTAGAACTCACTACATAAGCCAGGCTGTCCTTAGACTCACAGAGGTCTCCCCAGGGTTGGGACTAAATTCCTGTGCCACCATGCTCTGTCCTCATTCAGTTTTACCCACTGTCTTTCAAGCGGTTTTTACTGGTTCTGGAGCTAATCCCTCTATGGATATCATCTAAACCTCCAGAGAGCTTAAATGAAATTTAGTGGCTTAAGACAACATTAGCGGCTTAAGACAGCACACCGCCATTATCTCTTTGTTCTTGTGTGTATGTATGGGGGGGGGGGGATTGTTGGAGATTGGGAGTGGCTTAGCCTGGCACAAGCTTCTCAAGGGCTCCCAAGGACACTCTACAGTGTCCCCCCAGGTGCCCAGGTGGTAGACGTGTGGTCAGGCATCAGGCTCAGTCATTCATTCGTGGAACTGTTTACAGATTTCTGCTCTTCATAGATTATTATTAGGCCAAGGGCCTCAGTTTCTTGTTGGCTGTTGCTACCTGATCCTCTTCAGAGAGCCACTCAGGAGACAACAGCTTGCTTCAGTCAGAGTAAGCAAGTGTGAGGCTTGGAGAGCAAGACAGAAGCCAGGCTCTGGGCTGTGACATTAGAGGTGACATTCATCACTCTCTGCTATATTCTGTTTCTTAGAAGAAGTTGCAAGGCCCAGTCTGCTCTCAGGGGAAATGGGGGCCAGGGAGCTGTACACGGAGGCTATGCTGCATAATTATTTTTTATTTTTATTACATTTTTAAATATATGCAACATATTGAGCATATTCTTTCCCTCCCTCAGCTCCTCCCACTCCCGCTCAACTTCATGTTCCTTTTCTCTTTCTTAAAAATAGAAGGAAAAACAACAACAAAAGACAAAAAAATCAAAACAGACAAGAATAAAATAAAGTCAATACTATAAAACAAAAAGTGCACAAAAAACACAGAGAGTCTATTTGTTTTGGCCAACTACTCCTGGGCCTTGGCTTGCCCTGGAGTATGATTGATATACCCAGTGGTTAGTTTTGGGTTTTGTTTTTGTTTTTGTTTTTTTTTTTTTTTGAGGAAGGGGTTGTTTGTTTTAGTCAATTTGACCCTAGCTAGACTCATCTGAGAAGAGGAAACCTCAATTACCAAAATACTTTCATCAGATTGGCCTGTGAGGGCATTTTCTTGCTTGACTAACATGGGAGGACACAGCCTACTGTGTGTGGTGTCACCCCAGGACTGCACACAAAGGCCTGCCGATTAACAGTGTTCTTTCCGGGTCTCTGCTTGAGTTCCTGTGCTGACTTCCCTTCATGATGGGCTGTAATCAGGATGTTTAAGTCAAATAAACTATTTCTCCCCACGTTGCTTTGGTTGTGGTGTTTATCAGAGCAATGGAAAGCAAGCTAAGACAGAGGTGATGGATATCAGGAGCTGGGGGTCACTGGGGACATATTAGGGTCCATGGCAGAGGCGTAGCATTCCAAACACATGGCACAGCCTAAATCCAGGGCCTCGTTCTTTTTTGCTGTCCAGGCTGGTCTGAGACTGTGTAGACTTACTTGGCTTCAGGCTTGCACAGTTCCTCCTGTAGCCAACCCTGAAGGTGGAAACAACTCTAGAGAGATGCTTGTGTGATCAGCCTATTGAAATAACAGACCCCTTAGCTGGGGGTGGGGGTGGTGGTACCATACACAGTAATGTGTGGGTAGTGGCACATTTGGGAGGCAGAGGCATGTAGATCTCTGTGAGTTTGAGGATAGCCTGGTCCACAGATCGAGTTCCAGATTGAGTTCCAGGACAGCTAGGGCTACTCACAGAGGACGACACCCCACGCCCACACGCTCATCCCATCTCAAAAAAACAAAAGAAAAAGAAAAAGAAAAAGAAAAAGAAAGAAAGAAAAGAAAAGGAAGAAAGAAAACAAAGAAAGATTGAAAGGAAAGAAAGAAAAGAAAAGTCCCTGAACATTTTCCCAGGAATTCCATGCTGGGCAGAAGGCAAGGCTGAAGGCCAGGAACTAGCCAGAGGAGGAAGCTGCCTCCCGGGGAAGAGATTTCACTTATAACTAGGTCACATAACTGTGACCACGCCTGGCTCAGCCTCCTAAGGGATAGGATTACAGATGTAAGCCACCCTCCAGCTAGGTTTCTAGTTTTCTTAGTTCAGAGAACTGGTCTACACTCTTGGTTTTTAGACGCTCATAGAGAAGCTGGGATGGTTCTTAGGGTCGATTAATTCAACCTTATCACTTGGTGACAAGTGCCTCTGCCCACCAAGCCTTCCCCCAGCCCTCTACCTTATCACTTAGGCGAATCAAAGTGAATAGCAAACAACCACACAGTTACTGAAAAACTACCGTAAAAGCTCCCGTAAAAGTTCCCGTAAATAAGCTCTCTGGGAGCAGAAGAGTGCTCAGTGCTTAAGGTTTCCTGTACAGGAGGTGAGCTTAATTTACGGAGCCAAGAACACCAGCTTGTTTAGATATGCAGGGGTGATATGGGTTTGTCCTGCCTCCTGAGGTTTTTCCTCATCTGGGTGCGCAAACTCCTTTGTTAACAAGCACAAGCATGCACCCCATTGTAAGCCCACTGCAGAAACAGGTCTGTGCAGGCCTGGGAAGCTATTTGTACAACCAGGTCCCAGGCATTCCTTATCTTATGGGAGATCTTGGAAACACATTGTTCAAAGTCCTTCTAGCTTCAAGACTTAAGATGTCCTTAAGACGCAAAAGTCAAAACAAAGCCCTTTGTTTGATATCTGAAGTCTATTCTTTTCTTCCCTAGGGTTTTCCCAGGTGATCTAAGGTGACCAGCAGAATACAAAAAAACAAAACAAAACAAAAAAACCACACACAGCCAGGGGAGTACCAGGCTGTGGGATCAGAGGTTACTTCAGTTCTGGGAGCCTCAGTATCCACACCTGTCAAATGGGCACAACATCCCTTCATACTTGATAAGGTTACTAGATCAACCAGAGGAGCTATGGTTCTGAGTGGGTGGGAGATTCATCCCTCTTCTGGTCTCAACTTGTGGACAGTGACTTGGCTGTGGTGAGGTGTCTATCACAGACTTTGTGTACTTGGGCTTGTGGGCACTGAAACGGCAATTTGACAAGGCAGAAATTTCATGTGMAGTGTGACTGAGGGGATGCTATGGTCGCCCTAATGAGATTGGGAAAGGGACCATCCATCCCTTTGCTTGCTGGGGGCCATTTATTCAGAGGAAAGGAGAGGATCCCTGTGCTGGCAGAGACCTCTACAACCAAGCAGTATAGCTAAGATGTGCTCCAAGGCTCCCCGGTGCTGGTGAAGGGTTGAGAGAACTTGTGGAGATGGGACTGCTCATACCAAATAGCCAGAACAGGCAGAGGCTTAAAAGATTGAGTGGGGGAGGGCGAAGAGCAACAGGATTAAGGGAACGTGAAAACCACAACAGTGGGAGGTGTTAAAATTTAAGTTGCCTCCAACCCTAAAACTATATCCAGGCAAGGGCACAGGGTGGCTTTGCACAGCTGCAGTTTGCACATTGCACCAATGATCCAAACTTGGCAGGGATTCGACCTGTGTCAGGCAGAGAAGGGAACGGTAAAGAGATGAGAATGAAACTCCGGTCAGACTGACTTCATCAACCTGGATCAAGACCTCTCAATAGTCTAACAGCAGGTGGCTCATTCTCAACTTATTTAAGACCAGCATAATTTAGAAGTGTTTCCTGGGGCCGTACACTCCCTGGTATACAAGGAAACATAATTTCATTGAAACTTGACCCAGGGTACATGTCATTTTTTCCAAGAAGATGGATTCTGGAGATAGGACACTTAGCTTAAGGGCCTGAGGGTCTGGCCTGTTCTCACTCATACAGATAGTGTAGAGGTCATTTGGCGACAAGCCACCTCTCCTTCTGGTTGTGAGAGCTTGGGGGAGCCTCCGGCTATGAGTCATTTAGATTACTACCTGCCTCCGCTCCTGGTAGAGGCTTGTTCTGGTCTGGATCAACAGATAACAGAGATCACCAGGCTATTAATCACTTCCAATTCTCAACTTCCTGGATGGAAGAACGGTCGTTTCTTTCCTTTCCTTTCCTTTCCTTTCCTTTCCTTTCCTTTCCTTTCCTTTCCTTTCCTTTCCTTTCCTTCCCATCTTTTCTTTTTTCTAACATCTTTCTCAATGGAAAGACAATCTTGTGTGCTTCATTCCTGGCTTCTCTGGAGATCTGTGGGATCAAGGATCTTAGTGCTATGCTCCTAAAACTAACCCATGTCCGCTTGGTCACGGACTGGTGGGACACTGCTGTGGACCCAGTGACTTCCAGAGGGCTACCTTTCCCTCGTTTTCATGACAACTCTGGATGGCTTAGCAGTACTGAAACATGGGGACAATCCCCAGAGACTCAGTAGTGTGGCCTGAATTCCTTGAGGACCTGGAAGATGGAAACATTAAAAAAGGAAAGATCTGGGACACTTGCCTACTGTTCTTTCAGATGACCCAGATTTAGTTCTTAGCAAACACATGGCAACTCACAACCACATGTAATTCCAGTTCCAGGGAATCTGATGCCCTCGTCTGGCTTCTGGGAATACCAGGCAAAACAGCCATACCCAGAAAATAATAATAATAAATAACACCATAAATAAGAGAAAGGAGCTATCCCTCAAAAGCTCCCCGTCATAGCAATCTTGTTTGCCATACCCTGGACCTGAGTTGGCCTGTCACAGGTTGTTAGTTGTAGTTGATCCCTCCTTCCTTCTTTAAATACAGAGGCCTGGAGTCTCCTGCCATACAGGACTCTTGGCCTCTGGGCCGGTTTCATTTACTCCAATCCTAATTATTTCTCATGGGCTGGTTTCTATTTATCATAAACTAATTTTAATATTTGTCAAACTAAACTCTCTCTCTCTCTCTCTCTCTCTCTCTCTCTCTCTCTCTCTCTCTCTCTCTCTCTGTGTCTCTCTCTTTCTCTCCTATCTCCTCTCTCTCTCTTCCTATTTTGGTTTTTCAAGTCAAGTTTTCTCTGTGTAGTCCTGACTGTCTTGAAACTCACTCTGTAGACCAGGCTGGCACTGAACTCAGGGATCTGCCTGCCTCTGCCTCTCAAGTGCTGGGAATAAAGGCATGTAACTACCACATCTGGCTTTGACATCGTATTTAAAAATAAACCAATAGTACCACTACCACCCCAGCCAAACTCAACTCTTAAACAGTGGCTGTATTGAAATGTGAGCAAGGTGTTAAAAGACAAACCACACTACTCTTCAGAATGTGGAAGACACAAAGGCCTTATAGATGCCCCTGAGATGCCAGATTCACTTTCCTTCCTGTTCTGGGTCCATATCCTATGTATCACAGCCAAACTCCTGGCCAAACCTGCCTAAGGCCAGGGTCTGCCCTTTTGTCTGGTCTCACCTTCTGTTGAAATTTCCTAGGATTCTAGCCAAGTTCCCCAAGATCTCAATATCAGTAAAAAAAAAAAAAAAAAAATCAATAAAAAATGTCTGAGCTCCACCCCAGACTTCCTGACACATAATCTTTAAGAGTGGGTGTGAGCCCAGAAATCAGGTTGGTTTTGTTTTTAGAACACCAGGAAGGTTAGCACCACAGAAGCCTGGGAAATACTTCTGAGGCCTTCCAGTGTGGAGGCAGACCAATCTGGAGAGTTTCCAAAACCAGCATGGAAATACAGGGCCCTCAGTCCCCAGGGATGGACTTGGGACACTGCAGGTGTTTCTGACTTCCGGTTACTCTTATAAGGCAGAACTTCATACCTGGGATTCTGACACGAGTGGTCCTGAGCCCAGGCTGAGAAGTAGTTTCCAACCATGCTAAAGCTTCTCACCCCAGATTTAGGTCAGGGAGCTTGGTCACTTGGCTTCTGGGGTCTGGAATGGGGAAACTCATCATGGGGCACGAGAAAGCCTGTATAGACAATTGTCTTGTTTCCCAATCTAGCCTGAGCTACATAAAATAAACTGCTCAGAGCCTACAGTTCCTTTGTTCACAAATGTCCTCTCACTTTCTGGCTCTGCCTCCATCAGTCTCTTGGTTCATGTCTGAGTCACTTGGGGTGGGTGTAGAAGTCATGTGAACCTTCAGGCAAACACATGTCCTCTGCTGGGAACTCAACGCTTACAGGAACCAAGAAGGATCAAGTCACACCATCTCGCTCAAAGACCGTGGCCAGCTAAACCTTTCTGAAGGACATCAGGATCCCTGTCTTACACGTACATAGTGGAGGAGAGTTATCTATAGACAGGGTGTGAGGAAATCAGTTGTTCTTGTACTAGAAGAGTAAATAGGATCAGTAACTGAAAGACTCAGTCACATTACGTGTAATCTCTTTTTGTGTGGAAATACAGCTGGAGAGGCAGAGGTCTTTGTCCAAGGTCACATAGTTTGAACTCTTTTCCTTACTTAACTCCAGCTCCAGGTGAACTGACACACCTCTGCCCTTATACACAGATATGCCCATAAATAAAAAATGATATGGCTTTGGTTTTTTTTAGACAAGTTCTTATGTAGCCCAGGCAGGCCTAAAACTCTTGCTCCTCAATTGAGTGTGGTGGCATATGCCTTTAATCCAGCACTCAGGAGACACTTGAGTCTAGAAGTTCCAGGTCAGCCTGAACTACACAGTGAATTTCAGGCCAGGCAAAAGTACATAGGATGACTTTGTTGTTTCCAACAAGCAAAATCCAACCAACCAAAAAAACCCCACCCACACTTCCTGATCCTCCTGTCTTAGGACAGCCAGCTGCTGGGATTAGGGTTGTGTGGGGTTGGTTATGCCTGGCTTTTTTGGTTATTGTTGTTAGGCATATGAAGTCTTTGATGCAATGGCTTGCTCACCACTCTTCCTAGCATAACACCAAACACATAGTTAGTGTTTAAAAGTAATATATAAATCTAGAAAAAATGGAATTTAAATCCCTATTTTCCTAATAAATAGCTGTATTGGATCCATGCAAGGTAGGGGTTCTGGCAGATAAAGGGAGGACCAGAAAGTTGGAATTGCCTTTTTTTTTCTTTAAAAAAAGAGAAGCCATACTGCAGAAGCCCACCTTGAACATGAAATCCTCCTCCCTCAGTCTTCTAAGCACTGGTATTACATACCTGGGTCACTTTGCCCAGCATTCCAGTGGCAAGCTCTACACAACGGAGTCGGAGTTAGTAAGCAATTATTGTTTAACGCGATGTTCTCACAATTCCTGATCGTCCTATCAGGAAATGGTCTATTTTTCTCTTCTTGGTCTGATCAATGATGATGGACTGTATGTGTTTACTTTCCGATCTCCTACCACTGGAAGGCAGGACTTTGGAGTTGGTGACTTTCACTAGCTAAACCGAACCTTCTAGAAAAAAAAATCTTTAAGATTCTGAGCTGCCCAGCTTTGACGATCAGGAAAATGAGCTCAGAGCCGTGAAGCTGTGGCTCCAAGGTCACACAGAGGCTCCTGACCACCACTCCCATCACGCAGCTTCTAAAGGACGCAGACACGCAAACCCAGGTGGTACCGGCTCTCTCTGCTTCCTCGTGCCCTTAGCTAACGCCTCTCCTGCGACCTCTTCTGCATCTGCTAAAGAGGCTCTGCATCTGGCAGCACTGCTCCAACCCCCGTGCATCTGTTATGGTTGCGGTTTTAAGAGACACGTGCTACTCCAGTGAATGAATTGCACGTCCCCACCCCCGCCGACAGCCAATCAGGATGAGCTTCCAGACGGACCACTTCCGCCTATTGCGGGCCCTGGCCGCGCCAGACGGCCCACGTGAGGCTTACAAGAAAAGGGAGTAGGCGGTGGCGCGTAGGGGGTGGGCTCTTTCTGCCTCTTCACCAATCAGAAGGTCCTCTGGGGACGAGAGGGGCGGAGCCGACATGAGGCGCCAAGGCTTAAACGCGAGGGGACGGCTGGCGCGGGGAGGAGTTCTGAAAGGGGGAGCGGTGAATGATAGGGTCATTCATCCAATCTTTAGAGGGGTTGGGCTGTCTCAACCAATAGAAAGTCTTATGGGCGGAGCCAGTGCTGCAGCAAGTTTGGTTGCGCGGAGACCGCAGCTGTTCCCTGTCAGTGGAGGCAGGGRCCGTCAGAGGCGGCGGCCACGGCTTCAGGCGGCGGGGCGGAGGTGAGTGTCCACGGCGCTCTGCACCTCACTCTTCCTGCTGCAGGTCGCTGTGGGTGGAAGTACATCGGCACCGGCGCCGGGGACGCTTATGTAAGGGCTGCGCGCGCCAAGGCGACGTGGGTTCCGCGAGTGTCGGCTAGAGGAGACGGCTGCTGGCGTTGCACGACGCGGCGCGACAGGACGTGCACAGTCCCTCCCCCTCCTCAGGCACCCGGTAGGCACGGACCCGCCCCCTCCTTTGCTCCGGGCTCCCAGGAGCCCCTGGCTGCCGGAGCATCCTTCAGGCACTGGCAACTCGTCCCGCCCCTCTGGCGGCCCACATTGGCCTCAATCCTGCTCTCGGGGGCCCATTTTCCAGATAGAGAAACTGACGCTTCAAGCCCTAAAGTGCTTCGCGCCAGCTTCCCGTGAGGGCTCGAACTCCAGTCTGTCAGAATGGGGCGCGCTAGTAGCCCCCATCATACCGAATGTGAAATCCATGCCGGGAACGTTTAGAGAGACTTTTCCTTGTTCCTGATGTTTACACCATATCTTGGGGAGGAAGCTCCTAGGAGCCCCTGGGTTCCACTTTGGTTCAGGTGTGGAAGGAATTCTGAGGCTCCAAAGATTCAGTGATCCATCCGCCCAAAGCCCCTCAGGAGGCGTGCCCGGGCACAGCCCGTTATTCCTACAGCTTAGAAGAGTTTATGAAGTGCGTGTGGGAAGTGTCCTTCTGGGCATTGAGAAGCTCTGACTTTGAGGACTTGTGCTTGCAAGTTCCTCCCAGAGTGACTTGCCCTGTGTACTTTGAGGGAGTTGGTCTTTCTTTTGCAGGGCTCTTTCCTCATCCCACAAGCTTTGGAGTCAAGCAAGATTTCTAGGTTTCTGGCAGTTTTGAAATTCTTAAAAATCTGAAGGTGTCTTAATTTTATGAAGAGGTCGTCCAGGCTAATTACTCCTGTTCACCATCTGAGAAAACTGCAGCTCAAAGGGCCAACTAGATAAATGCAGTCCTTAGATCACAGCTAGAGCCCAGAGTCTGTGTCCTGTGCCTTCCCTGTTGCTCCCTCACCCACTGCCTCCAGCACTCCTGGCTCTAGCCTCCTGCCTGTCACCCTTTCCCTGAATATGATGCAAATGCTCACGTTGGGGGTGGATATGCTGAGCTTTCTACCCGCTTTCAGGTAAAGCTTGTTGTTTGCTTATTCTTCACTGTTAGCTCTCAGAGTCTTCATTTTTGGAGACAAGATCTTGCAGTGTAGCCCAGGCTGCCTTTGAACTCATGATCTCACCTCCATCCCCCATCCTCCTGCCTGTCCTTCTCAAGTGCTAGGGTTACAACCACATGCCAACAGTTACATCTCTAAGCCTTTATTTATATATTTTATTTTTGATTTTTCTAGACAGGGTTTTTCTGTGTAGCCCTGGCTGTCCCAGAATTTACTCTGTAGACCAGGCTGGCCTTGAACTCAGATCCATTTGCCTCTGTCTCCTGAGTGCTAGGATTAAAGGCGCTTGACATGCAATGGCTACATACTACAAAACACTCCTGTACCTAAGGCCCTGGGAACAGTGTAGAAGAGGGGGTGGAGGGATTTTAAGAGCCAGAGGATCAGGGAGTTTGCTACAAGATTGTGTCTCCTAATAATTAATGTCAGAAGCTATACCTAGAAATCTCACCAACATGGGTGTCTAAATGTGATTTGATCAAAGGCGACACCAATGGACATACCAAAGTAAGTGGGGGTAGGGGAATCCACAAGGCTCCACCCTGCACAAGAGCTATAGGCGATTTAGGAAAGCTGGGAGTGGGAGAGGTAGCCTTCCTTCCCCAGGGAAGAGCACACCAAGTGTGCCAAATGACCATTCATAAAAATATACATACAAGTAACATAATATGGATGGTGGTGATATTTAGGAATATGTATCTACCTATATATACACACATATATGTATATATACATATATGTATATATATGCAATAACAGCTAATGAAAAAAGGCCTTGAATTTGAAGAAGAGTGGGGAAGGGCATATGAGAAGGTTTGGAGGGGGGAAATAGAATAGAGAAATGTAATTATAATCTCCAAGAATTAAAAAAAAAAGCATTG
>BDUI01000709.1:125159-143124 GCA_002335545.1 Apodemus speciosus | reverse complement strand
TTCTTTCTTTCTTTCTTCCTTTCCCTCCTTCTTCCCTTTCCTTTTTTATTATTTTATTTTTTGTTTTTTCAAGTTAGGGTTTTTCTGTGTAGCCCCAGCTATCCTGGATCTTGCTCTGTAGATGAGGCTAGCCTTGAACCTAGAGATCCACTTGCCTCTGCTTCCTGAGTTCTGGGACTAAAGGCATTATCACCACTGCTTAGCAAGATTCCTAACACTCTGCACATATGCACTTAATTCTACATCTTTCTGGAATTCAGAAGCTCCTGAATCCGGAAACAATTATATTCACATTAATTTTTTTCTTTGGTTTTTCAAGACAGGGTTTCTCTGTGTAGCCCTGGCTGTCCTGGAACTCACTCTGTAGATCAGGCTGGCCTCGAACTCAGAAATCCACCTGCCTCTGCTTCCCAAGTGCTGGGATTAAGGGCATGCACCACCACTGCCCAGCTTCACATTACTTTCTTAAGAAAGAAAGTATTTCCCCTGAAACTGGATATTTTCCTCATAATTTAGGGACACTTGGCCCATATGAAATTAGGTCTTAGCTTTTGAATATGGCTATGAAGCAGATCCATGATTCAATACTGTATTAGTCAGGGTTCTCTAGAGTCACAGAACGTATGGGTAGTCTCTATATAGTAAGGGAATTTGTTGATGACTTATAGTCTGTAGTCCAACTCCCTAATAATGGTCAGCAGCAGGTGCAAATAGAGGTCCAAGGATCTAGCAGTTGCTTAGTCCCACAAGGCAAGCAGGCGAAAGAAGAGAGAGTAAATCTTCCAGTGTCCTTATATGGGTCTCCAGAAGAGGTTTGGCCCAGATTAAAGGTGTGTATTACCATACCTGGATCTGGGACTTGCTTTGTCCCAGATGACCTTGAACTCAGAGATCTCCCTGTCTTAATTTGGGATTCATAGCCACAATGCCTCAAAATCTCCATGCCAAGATCCAGGTCAGAAACTTGTATCTTCTAGCCTCCAGATTAGGATCACAGGTGAGCCTTCCAATTCTGGATTGTAGTTCATTCAGATATAGTAAAGTTGACAACTAGGAATAACCACTACAACTACCATTTTGCCTCCTCTTAATAGGGTGGTCTTACAGGGCCCTTGGGCCCTGCTTAAACACCATTGCTTAATTTCTTCTCCTGTATCTCCAGTTCTTTACCAGATGCTGAAACCATGAACTGGATTTGATTTAGATACTTAGAAGAGATGCCTTGGCATGGGCCACTGAGGCACCCCCTGTTCCCCATACTTCATCACACCCCCATAGAACATATCTTATACACTCTTTATCTTTTTATAAACACATCACTTACGACTTTCTTTCCTGCAACATAGGTAGAACTTGAATACAAAGTAAGTAGAACTTGGGTTCTGTGTAGCTGTTAAGATTTCATTTGACCAATGACCAGTTATAAAATTCATGTCAGTGACTCAGCAGGGCTAGAATTTCTCTGTCTTCCAAGTCTAGTCTGGGTATTTCACTCACCATTTCATACTTTTTTCTCAAAAAGAAACAGAGTGTGGAATGTAAGAATTACTTTTTGCTCAGTCAGGATTAGTTACCAAGAAGTCCTTCAACTAGAATTGGCGCTACCTGCAGTCCTTCCTCTGATAGATAACATGGCCTCTCCCTGACCTCCTAATGGAGAGTTACCAGTCTTTTTCAAGGGACCATTGCCATCAAATCTCTCTTTTTTTTTTTTTTTGGTTTTTCGAGACAGGGTTTCTCTGTGTAGCTCTGGCTGTCCTGGAACTCACTTTGTAGACCAGGCTGGCCTCGAACTCAGAAATCCGCCTGCCTCTGCCTCCCAAGTGCTGGGATTACAGGTGTGCGCCACCACCACCCGGCTGCCATCAAATCTCATTAGAGACTGGATCTGAGATGGTGAATAGATATGGGATTCTTGTCTTGGTTCTTGGGTTGGTCCCAGGAAATTTGTGGGGGTAGAGGGTAGACCTCCGAGAATTATTTCTGCAGTTGTATCTCTCAATGGGTGCTTATATGATCTCACGTGGATAAGTATGAAGATCTACTGAATTCCCAAGAAAAAGACCTTTAAGTTGGAAAGAAATTGGCAAGAATACATTATAGATTCTTCCTCAGCAGGATTCCCCACCATAACTGTTTTGAATATTTTTAAAGAAATATTTATGTATGGGTATTTTGCCTGCCTATATTTGTCTATGTACCACTTATATTCCTGAAGCCCAAGGAGCTGCCAACCTTTTGATTTGGGCACTAGGCACACACATACATACATGCCGGCAAAACATTCATACATATAAAATAAACCTTTAAAAAAAATCATTGTCAAATGACATTTAACCTGTTTTCTTTGTAAGAGTTTTATGGTTTTTTTTTTTAACTAACATTTTGTTTTTGAGTGTTTTCAGTTATATGTGGTTAACCTGTTTCCAAAAAACATAAAGTGTAAAATTCCACAAATAATTTATGTTATAACTTACTCACTCACAGTTCTTAGTAGCCAAGAGATAAAATCTCTTGGGTGTCCTACTCCTTACTGCCTAGGATACAAATTACTTCTTTGCTTAGTAAATCCATACTATTTAGGAAACCCAGCTGTCAGCTGCTGCATGGCCTTCTGGGTTGTCAGTCAACTGTGCTGGAGTGAAGGGCTTGAGCAAGTGATCTGTCCTTGTGTAGAAACCTTGCATTATGCCACCATGCTTGTGCTGTCTGTCTTTCTTCATCTCATCATGTAGATGTTGTGTGATCTCACATTAGCAAAAGAAAAGTTAGAACAAGTCGGTGTGATAGTTTACACTTTCAATCCAAGCTCTTGAGAAGCATATGGTTGCTAAGAATGTCTGTAACTCCAGCTCCTGRGTATCTAAAGCCCTCTTATGGCTCTGAGGGCACTGTGCTTACATGACTGACTATTTAACAAACGTCAACCAACAGCAATAAAAAAACCAATGACCCACCATTCTTCTCAGAGCCCTAACATTTATGTACCCTCTGAAAACTTCCCAGAATTCCAAAAGTCACACAATTGCAGAAACTGTCCAAAGCTGGCAAAATCATACCACCACCAGAGCGTAAGGTAAATTATAGTCAGCTGCTATGGACAGTCTGAAGCAGCCTCACATCCCCACACCTGGGATCAAAACAAAAACATATTCTTATAATAGTTATGTGTTTTTTTAAGAAGATAAAATTCTAAAATTGTCACTACATGTCTCAGTTTCTGTTTTAAGCCTTTAATTGTGCTGAGTGTAGTGGAAAATTATAAACAGACATTTTCAATGAAATAAATGCTTTCTGGCCAAGGTTTTCAGGTGATTACTTTTGCTCAATTCTTTTTTTTTTTTTAAAGATTTATTTATTTATTATATGTAAATACACTGTAACTGTCTTCAGACATGAGAAGAGGGCGTCAGATCTCTTTACAGATGGTTGTGAGCCACCATGTGGGTGCTGGGATTTGAACTCAGGACCTTTGGAAGAGCAGTCAGTGCTCTTACCCACTGAGCCATCTCACCAGCCCACTTTTGCTCAATTCTAAGCTTTATTGGTTTTGATGATAGCTCTTTATTTTCTGTAGAAATATAAGCAAATTTGTGTCCCCAACACAAAACTTTTGAGGCTTCCATTCTGATGTTAACATATCCGTATAGCATATAGCCTGATTTAATTCACTTCTTGGCTGACAAGAAGCACAGTCTATACTTTTTGTTGCTGTCTCAAGCCAGGCCCCAAGGCTGTTTTCTGATGGTAAGAAATTGCCCTGGATCTGTCTCTCTTGAACTTACACACATTGGTCCAGTGACAACCTTTGCCACATTGCCTAAAACCCCTGGAAGCCTAGGCCTTCTTTCTGGTTTATATTTAGGAAAATCATTGTCCTTAGAGATACCTTGTTTACCTTTCTGAAGCAAAGTACCAGGTTTCTTGAAATTAACACACTGGGCATCTAAGGCCTTAGTAGCTTGGTCACAATATCTTTGCAAATGACTATTTCCCTCGTTGAAGCACTGGGCATTTTGATATTGGAGATCTCTATCTATAGCTTGCTGCATGGTACATGTTAGAACTGATATCGACCACATCCCTTATCCACTTGTCCATAGGCAATGCCTGCACCTTTAATGGTCTAATAACTTTTTTTATGTTCAGTATTCAAATTTTTAAATGCCATTGTCTCAATCAGCATTTGCCTTGCTTCAAGGTCTGATATGGCTTTGTTTGCAGTTGAGACTAATCTGTGTAAAAAGTCAGTGAAGGCTTTTCCAGAGCCTTGTAAATAATCTTTGTAAATGAGGTGAACCTTTATGGGTTCCTCAACTTTGTCCTGATCTCTTAAAGCCACTAAGTGACATTGTTCTATAGTAGCATCATCAAATTGAATCTGTTTTTGTATATCAGAGTATCACCCTTTGCCTAGCAACTAACTGGTCTTTGACTATATTTATTCCCCTTGTTCTATTTCACTGCTCAGTATTCGAGGCTTCTTCTCTCTGACATGTTACCCGCTATTGCTGTGTACCGGCTTCTAGTACAGCTGCCACCAATCCCTTCCATTCTTGGGGAATAATTCTATTTTGAGTAGTCCAGTTATTTAGAATTTGTTTCACATAAGTCTTGTGCTTCCTAGATGAGACCACAGCCTGTTTAAAACACCCAAGTCTCTCATTTCTATAGGATGCCATCCTATTTTGTCATAACCTTCTTTTACACCATTAACAGGCATATACTGTATGACTACTGGGAAAGCTGATGGTACTGATCTTTTTACCCCAGGCTGCCCCTCCTCCCACTCTGGCAGAGCAGTTGATCTGAAATTAACCCTTTCTTTCAAATGGACTGTTTCATCAGCCTGTCCTCGTGCCCTTTCAGCTTTTCTTCAGCCAGATCTCCCTCTGGCAGTTTCTTTCCCTCTTTTCCTCCTGTGGGAAACTCCTGCTCTCTTGCTCAGTCATTGGTACTGAGCCTTTTTGTTCTCTTTTGGCAATGCTCCTTGCTTCCCAAAAGCTTCCACCTCCACCCACACATTTTCCAGTTGCACAGACATTCTCCCAAAGTTTTTTGAAACAATATAGGAAGAGGAGGAGGAGGATCCCAGAAAATCCCCTCTAGGAACAGAACCATGGGGAGATATCCCACCAGTAGCAGCCACAATAAATTTTTTGTTGGCTTCTTAGGGAAAAAAGCCATTCCTTCATCCCCTGCCATTTCCTCTATGGCATTTGAAGCCAAATTTCCCATTCTGCCTAGCTCCACGTCTGAGTGCCACTCACTTGTAACCCAGTCTTTTCGCTACTTTGTGGGTTCATCTTTCTTCCATCCTTCTTCAACCCTTTTTTTCTTCCACCCTTTTAACCCTCTAACACTAGATAGGAGAGAAAAAAGGATAGAGAGGAAAGGAAAGAGGTCTCTGAATAAAGTCAGGGACCAGAAAGGGGTGATGTTATTGTTAGGTTACTTCCTGGTGTTTGGGAGCTTTGAGTTCTTTGGGGCACGTTTGATCTTCACTGTCAGATATCTAATTTGTTCTTATTCTTGTATCTTCTTTGCTCATGACTACTTATCAAACCAAGACCAACAACAACCAAAACCAGCCAACAACCTGCCACACCCCTCAGGGCCCTAGCATTTATATACCCTCTGAAAAGTCCCCAGAATTCTAAAGTCACATAATTGCAGAAAGTATGTGCAGCTGCCAAAACCAGGCCTCTGCCAGAGCAGTAGGAAAATCATAGTCAGCTACTGTGGACAGTCTGAAGCAGCCCCATATCCCATACCTGGGATTAAAACAAAAACATATTCTTATAATATGACTGTGTTTTTTTTAAAGAAACCAAAATTCCAAAATTGTCACTGCAGAGCATAGTGTAAGTTATAGATATTCATATTATTTTCATAGCAATGTATTGTTCTAATTTACAATGTAATTGTTCTAATATTTTACTAATTATTACTTTTAACGTTTCATAATGCTTAACTTATAAATTAAACTTTATTATAGGTAACTGTATATGGGAAAAACAGTTAATGTAGGGCTTAGTATTACTGGAAGTTTCAGTCATTCCCTGGACATCTTGAAATGTATCTTCATGGACAAGGACATAGACATGGACAATAGTGTTAGGGCCCAACTTCACTGTATGTCTGCAGGAACTTTAAATATAGTCTCGCTCACCTATGATTCTATGTTTCTCTTTTAATTGATGTAGGGATACTGTGATAAAATATATGAGTGAGAGTGTGGGGGAGGGACCAGGCATGGTGTTGCATGTCTTTAATCCTAGCACATGGTGGGCAGAGACACAGGCAGGTTGGTCTTTCTCTGAGTTTGAGACTAGCTTGCTCTATGTAGTAAGTTCCTGGCCAAAGTTACATAGTGAGACTCTGTCTTATAACAACAGTGACCACAGCAACAACAAAATATGTGTGTGGCAGGGGGTGGTGGGATGGTGGGGGTGTGCAGCTTGACAGATGGCTTTATAGTTAAGAGCATTTGCTACTCTTACAGAGACTTGCTTATATTGGTTCACAACTGCCCTTAACTCTAATTCCAAAGAGTCTCATGTCCTCTTTTGGCCTCAGGCACTATAAACACAATGTACATAGAGACAAGTAGATGTGCATGCATGCCAATAAATGCTAAGGTTTAGTCTTTTGCTATGAATTGTAATGCTAAAATACTGCTCCCCCCAAGGCCTAGTTGCCCCCAGAGATGAGAGAATCCTCATGTAGATCCAAGTGACACTATGTAACGTTTCCCTCCAAGTTATTCCTCTTGGGCAAGTAAAGATGCCAACAACCTATATCTGGGCAGGACATAGGCAGGGATTTTGATTCTTGGGCTTGGAGTCTAAAGAGAGACCATGAGGAGAGAGGAAGGAGAAAAAGTGTGGGAAGAGGAGAAGATGCCATGGGTTAGATGAGTCATGAAAATATGGCCTTGAGGGCTGGCCATTTGGAATTAAGAGCTGCCAGGATGGAACATGACAAGTTATAATTTGGGGTTATTGATGGGGAAGTAGATTCTATAGCTTAGAGGGTAGATATCTGCCCAGCTTTAGTGCTCTTAAGGCTTATTATCAATATAAAAGGTTGTGTGTCTTTTATCTGGGAACTGAATGATCAAAGGCAGGGTAGAAACCCCAATGTGAGATTAAATATCCGTTACAACACATACTTTAAAAAAAAAGCATTTGGTTCCACATCTGTGGATTCAGACAAGTTCTTTTTCTTGCCATTCTCTAAGCAACAGAGTATGGTAGCTATTTTCATGGCATTGATGTTGCTGTAGGCATTCTAAGTAATCTAGACATAAAGGTTACCAGAGGATGTGTGTGGGGGTTATATGCACATATGCCATTTTATATAAGGAACTTGAACATCTGCAGATTTTGACATTTAAGATGGGACTTGGAATGAATTCCTCCTTATATACCTAGGGATGACTGTCATTGAGTGACAGCAATCTAATTTGAGAAATGCAACTTTAAGTATAGTGGATCAAACAAGTATGTAAAGGTATTCAAATGACCGTTCTTATAGAAATCGGGAAGTCATCAAAATGTCCATCAGAAGATGGTTGTTCTATATGTATTCTGTTTGGGATTATGTGATATAGCCTTTAAAAATAGCTCTTGTACCCTAATCATACAGTCACTCTAGTTTTATTATCACAGAACAAGACCTATGAAACTTTCATATAAAATAGTCTGTAAAATAAAATCTAACATCTCTATTTTGTTTATATTAGAATAACATACTGAGTATTTTTCTGGATGCTAGAAATATAACTTTGCACTTCAAATTTTTCTTTCCAGTGTATTTTAGTTTAGTTTAGCTTTGGTTTCAAGGTAATGGGATTGACCCCAGGACCTTGTGTATGTTAAGCAAGCTAAACAGGCTAAGCAAGCATTTCACTATTGAGTTGTACTCCTAGCCCATTTTAATATTTAAATAATTTACTCAAATAATTTTTTTATTTTTAAATAGGGAATATTCCCCCCCCTCTTAAAAGAGGGTTTCTCCACATAGTCCTGGCTCTCCTGGAACTCACTATGTAGACCACACTGTCCTTGAACTCACAGAGATCCACCCGCCTCAGCCTCTCAAGCACTGGGAAGAATATTACTTTGTAATAGTACTTGGAGTTTAAGATTGAGTACAAACTACTTAACTATTAGAGTTTTAATGTCTTACCTGTTTTCTCTGAAAGTTCATTCTGGAGGCCAACAACCCCTTTATAAGTCATACACAAAAGAAAAAACTCATTAGTAGAAACTTCCCAAAGAAGCCCAGATAGTAGATTCTCTAGAACCTTCCTAATGTGAACTTTGAAACAGTTCCTTGTGTTGTAGTGACCCCCAACCATAAAATTATTTCATTGCTACTTCATAATTTTGTTACTGTTATGAATCATATATCTGGTATGAAGGATATCTGATAAGACCCACGTAGACAAAGGCTTAAATGTTCTACTGTTTTTTCTTTTAAAGGCTTATTTATTATGTATATAATATTTTTTTATTTTTTTATTTTCTATATTCTTTGTTTACATTCCGAATGCTTTCCCCTTTTCTAGTTCCCCCCTCACCATATGTCCCATAAGTCTTCTTCCCTCCGCCCATTCCCCAATCACCCCCCCCCCCCCATTTCTCTGTTCTGGTACTCTCCTACGATACTGGATCAAGTCTTTTCAGGATCAGGGCCCTTTCCTCCCTTCTTCTTAGGAATCATATGATTAGCTAATTGTGTCTTGAGTATATGTATACAATATTTTGCCTGCATGTATGCCTGCAAACCAGAAGACGGTACCAGAACTCATTGATAGTTGTGAGCTACCATGTAGTTGCTGGGAATTGAACTCAGGACCTCTGGGAGAGCAGCCAGTGCTCTTAACCTCTGAGCCATCTCTCCAGCCCCTTAAAAGTTCCATTTTAAATAAATCTAAAGAACTAAAGAAAAATATAAAAAGCAAAAACAAAACCAACCTCTGAAAAGAGATCATCAGCATATGTTAGAACAGAAGAGAACCACATAGATGCTCTGGAGCTGAAGCTGTCACTAGTGGAGATGAACAGCAGAACAGGGAGATGCAAGAACCAGCAAACTTGAGAACAGACAAGTGGAGCACATACCACCTGAGAATCAAAAAGAAGAATGAATGGAAAGGAGCCAGATCTCAGAGACAAACAGAAGTGAATCAACACCCACATGGTGGGGATTCTAGTCTAGAAAGAAAGGAGATGCTCAGACTCTTTGAAAAAATAATAGCTAGAGACTTTCCAGACTTGATGAAAATGATCTAAATATCTAAATAACTCAGTGAACTACAACTAGGATCAATTCAGAGAACCACTTGGGTGCATCATAAACTGTGAGATAAAATGTGCTAACCCAGCATGTACAAGGGACCATCAATAAATTCAATTCCTCTTTTCTCTTCATAAGTCAAGGTGGCTAGAAGGTAAATATAAGTTCCTTGTGAGGAAAAACTTTCAGCTCTGATTACCTCATTGCTTGAGTTGTAGATGAACTGGACCTCCCACCTTTAGTAATGATTTGTTAGTTAATATTCTGAATAACAACTGGTTAAACTCCTTTACATTTTTTTTTTGTGGTGGTGGAACTTGAACCCAAGGCCTTGTGTATGCCAGGCAAACTTTTTAGCACAGAGCTAATTCTCTAGCCTTCTTTTTATGTTGTTGATTTTAGACAGGGTCTCATGTAACTTGGGCTGGCCTCCAACTCAATATGTAGCCTACTATGACCTCAAGATCTTTTGCTTATATTTTTTAATGTAGATGAATGTTTTGCCAGCATGTTTGCAAATCTTGTACATGCAGTACTTCATATACTGCTTCATGTAGTACATGAAGACATGCATATCTTCAGAAGAGGACATCACAACACCTAAAACTGACATTACAAATGATTAACTACCATGTGAGTGCTGGGAACCAAACCCTGGTCCTTTGCAAGTGCATGGCATATTCTTAACTGTTGAGTCTTTCTATCCTAATCTTTAATTCTTGATCCTTCTGTTTCTACCTCCTAAGTGCTGGATTACAGGTGTTCACTACTATGCCTAGTACCCCCTTTCACTTTTTATTTTGAGACGTGAGATTTTGCTAATTTGCTAGGCTCATCTTAAACTCACCACAGACCCTGAACTTGTGAACCTCTTGCTTCAGCCTCCAGAATAGCTGGGATGTACTGCTAGGTCTGGCTTGCAATTCATTCTTTACTCAAGAAAAAGTAGACCAAAGTAAGAATTCAATAATGGCAGGATCTCCCTGTCTATCAGCCATCCAGGTTCAACCACATATTGGGATTTGATCATAACCTGAGCCCCAAACATGCCCACGGCTTTCCTCTGTTGGTATTATTTTCTTTCTCTGTGTGTGATTTTATAGTTAATATTGTTTCATGGAGCAGATCTCACTGGGCCTGGAGAATGCTATAGTTCCTATAGTTGTTGATTCAGAGAGATTAAGTGACTCAGCTTTACTAGGAAGAAGTTTTCAGGGGACAGATTTACAACAGTCAGCTTAAGACTCCTAAATGGCTTCATTTTTGATTCAGGAACCAGGCCACACTTCATTCTACAAAATAAAATAAATGTCCCAATGAGCCAGACTTGGGAAATTGGTTTTATATACAGAAAAATGGCTGAAGAGAGAAGAAACAAAAAACAAAAGGCAAATTGGTCCTTTTCAGTTTATTTTTTCCTGAGGTGGGGCCTTGGGGACAGAACAATAGAAAAATAAATGATTGGTTAGGTTACCATTAGATTCCTGAAGTTGAAGGCTGAGGTTGCCTCATTATCATACCAGTTGAAGCTGGTTTGTTTGCAGAATTTGACTTTCTAGTCCTGATTGTCAGGTCTAAGACTTAGTTTTAGCATAATGGAACCTCAGCATGAGTGATTCCATTTTGATTGCTAGTCAATAGTCTTTTGGGACCCAGTTAGGAGCTTAGTTCAAAGCAGTAGTCTCCAGTAAATTTTCTTTAACATGCTAGAGCCAAATTTCTTTTTTCTTGAGACACTATCTTGGCTGGCCTCCAATTTGCCATGTGATTGAGGATGACCTGATCTCCTGATCCCCTTACCTCAGCCTTCTATTTTCTGGGAATACAGGCATGGGCTGCCATACTTGGCTAGCAGTCCTGATTTGTTATGTTTTTCAAGACAAGGTTTCTCTGTGTAGTCCTGGCTGTCCTGGAATTTCTATGTAGACTAGGCTGGCCTCAAACTCAGAGATCCACTTTCCTCTGCCTCTAAATGCTGGGATTAAAAATGAATTAAATTAGAGTAGATACTTTATTTGGAGACATCTGTGGCTATAGAAGAACTATATGAAGATGGGAACTTAATTAAAAGAAAAATAGGAAATGGTTTAATTTTACCATTGTCTTTTCAACACAGTTCTGATATTTTACATAGGATTCTTAAAATATGTCACATGTTTATAGGGGTGTTGAGGTTGTCCTTATGGAATTGTTGGAAGAGAGCAAATGAGATAACTCATGTGAAGTATTATAAATTTATTCCTTATACTACTTGGAAAAGTCACGCTGGTTGCTGTGTGAAAGGTCTTCATGGGAGGAGCAACCGTGGGAGTCCCTATGGAGAGCAGGCTCTGAGTACAAGGATTTATGGGTTTAGGGATATCTGGTGAGTAAGAGTACTGAGGAGCAGGCCCTTGAACTATTGTCACAGTGGGGTTGAGCAAGAAGAGAGGAGAGCACCCAGGCAGTGGCACCCTGGGGGAAGACATGCTGATCAAAAATCCAGGCTTGCAAACTAAATCAGATGTTTACGTCATCTTTAGTTGCAAAATAAATTGTATGTCAGCCACCCTGAGCTACAGGAGACCCTGTCTTTAAAAAGAAAAGAGTCAGGTGTGGACCTGAAGGTGCTGGAATCCCTCAGAGGAAGAAGCTTGGGCCTGCTTCTCTTATGTCAATGCAAAAGCACAGGTCTTACCTCAAGGAGGATAAGAGAATGTTCTGGAGCCTAATAGTGGTGAGCAACCATGGCCCAGGGACACGGATTCATGTTACACCAGATTCTATGCTCTTTTCATGTGGAAGCAATTTTATTAGTTTCATAGTAATATACAAAGTCATAAATCAAGACAGTTTTCAAATACATTGGTGGAAATGTCAGAGAGGTGCATTACAGTAAAATGTAGAAATCTAAGCTGTAGACCTCAGATGCTGTCTGATGACATTCTTAGCATTTGGGTTGGTGGAAGCTAGTAGTCTGCTAAGTTAATACATTCTAGAAGGTTTTTGACCTGTTAGCCACAGAATGATAGTTCTGACACATAGGTGGATAAGGAATGACTATTTAGGGGGCTAAAGCTAGCCCAAGATAATTTGTAATTAGGCTCTAGACCTGCAGCATTCTAACATTGGTCCTTCCACTGGACCTTCCAATGTTCCAATGCTACATCACTGGATTTCTAATCTGTCAATCAGCCTTTGCAGACACAGCTTTGTACTGGTTAGTTTTGTGTGTCAGCTTGACACAAGTTGGAGTTATAGAGAAAGGAGCCTTCCTTGAGGAAATGCCTCAAGGAAGCATCTATGAGATCCAGCTATAAGGTATTTTCTCAATTGGTATTCAAGAGGGGAGGGCCCAGCCCATTGTGGGTAGTGCCATCCCTGGGCTGGTAGTTCTGGGTTCTATAAGAAAGCAATCTGAGCAAGCCTGGGGAAGCAAGCCAGTAAGTAGCATTCCTCCATGGCTTCTGCATACACTCCTGCCTCCAAGTTCCTACCCTGTGTGAGTTCTTGTCCTGATTTCCTTTGGTGATGAACAGCAGTGTGGAAGTGTAAGCTGAATAAACCTTTCCTCCCTAATTTGCTTCTTAGACATGATGTTTTGTGTGCAGGAACCTGTGCTAGTGCATGACAAATACAGAGGGGGACCCTCTCGGCCAGCCATTGAACTGAGCACAGAGTCCCCAATGAGGGAGCCAGAGAAAGGATCCAAGGAGATGAAGGGGTTTGCAGTGCCATAGGAGGAACAACAATATGAGCCACCCAGTACTCCCAGAGCTCCCAGGGACAAAACCATCAACCAGAGAGTGAACATGGAGTTACCCATGGCTCCAGACACATAGGCAGCAGAGATTGGCCTTGTTGGACATCAAAGGGAGGAGAGGCCCTTGGTCGTGGAAAGGTTCGATGCCGTAGTGTGGGGGAATGCTGGGACAGGGAAGTGGGAGAGGGTTGATTGGGGAACAGGGGGAGGAGAGATGGGTTATGAGACTTTCGGGGGGCGGGGGGACGACCAAGAAAGGGGACAATATTCAAAGTGTAAATGTAGAATATATCTAATAAAAAAAATCCTGACTAAGAYAAGCTTCTTTTCAGGAATATGAACATTGGGTTTGGGAGGCCTTTTTGGCACTCTACCACTGAGCTATATCCTAGCTCTCTAGAATTGTCCCCCACCTTTATCTATCTGTCTGTCTGTCTGTCTGTCTGCCTACCTGCCTATCTATCTATCTATCTATCTATCTATCTATCTATCTATCTATCTATCTACTATTTGCTTTGTTTTTGAGACAGAGTCTCTCTACATAACATAAAGACAAAAGGCTTTTTTAAATTTATTTTATGTATGAGTGCTCTCTGCATGTAAATCAACATTCCAGAAGAGGGTATCAAAACTCATTATAAATGGTTGTAAGCTACCATGTGGTTGCTGGGAATTGAACTCAGGACCTCTGGAAGAGAAGCTGGTGCTCCTAATTGCTGAATCATCTATCTAGCCCCCCCCAATTCAAAAGTTTTTAAAGGGCTGGAAATGCAGCTTAGTGGCAAAGCATTTGTCTAACAAGCTCAAGATTAAAAGAGGCTGGCCAGTGGTGGTGTGTGCCTTTAATCCTGGCACTAGGGAGACAGAGACAGGTGAATCTCTTGAATTTAAGGCCAGCCTGCTCTATAGAGCAAAGTCAGGATGGTCAGAGACATCCTGTTTGGAAAAAACAAAAAACAAAACCAAACAAACAAATATTAAACTAGTTGGGCCAGTTGTGGTGGTGTGTGCCTTTAATCCCAGCACTCAAGAGGAAAAGGCAGGTGTATCTCTGTGAGTTTAGGCCAACCTAGTCTACATAGTTCCAGGACAGCCAGGGCTACTCAAGAGAAACCGTGACTTGAAAAACTAAAGAGAGAAAGAGAGAGAGAGAGAGAGAGAGAGAGAGAGAGAGAGAGAGAGAGAGAGAGAGAGAGAGAGAGAAGGGGGGGAACAAACAAACAAAACCAGAAAGCAACCAAGCAAAAAACTCCCCAAATACAAAAAAAACTTTTTTTTTTTTAAAATTAGGTCAGGTTGTGGTAGCACATGTCTCTAATCTCAGCACTTGGAGGCAGAGGCAGGTGGATCTCTGAGTTCAAAGTTTGTTCTACAGAGGGAGTTTTAGGACAGCCAGGGCTACACAGAGAAACCCTCTCTTAGAAAAAAACCATAAAAATAAACAATAAAAATAAACCAAAACAAAACCCCACTACTTTTTTTATTGATTTAATATTTTTTATCTTCATTTATTTGTGTGCATGTATGTACATATATATGTGTGTGTATGTATATGTATACAGACATGTATGTGTATATATATGCTGAAAGGACAGGTGAAGACATCAGATGCCATTTTGAGGCCAAAGTCACAAACTAAGCTGTGTCACCTGCATCTGGCCTATTTGATGGCTTTCTGGCTGACTTCCTTCTCAGATTAAGGGCATTTCTTGGGGCAAAGGCAAATGAGGTCATTCTTCACAGACTCATGGATCCCAAAGAACATTATTTCCCCTAGATCAGCCCACCTAGGAGGGCCCAAGAGACCATTCAAGTAGACTCTGAGGGACCCTGGGCTTAGATGGACTGGACTTTTGCTTTCTAGGTAGCTAGTCACCTGCAGTGGTGAAGCTGCTTTCACTATAAAAAGTTGTGAGATCAAGACACCAGGGTTACTTAGGTAAGCTTTCAACAATGACACCTTTGACCCTAACTGCCAGTAATAGGTTACCAGTTGGTGGTCCAAACTGTATTTAACTTTTAAAATGTCTATGATTTTTAACTGAGTAATACTTAAATCTGGTATGAACATCTCAGTGTATCAAAGTCTTTTTGTTCTCTTTAGAGAATATTTCAGTTCTTCTCTCTGTAGGCTCACTCTGACTGAAATGATCTTCTCCAGTCTTTTAGAGACTTGTGTCTGTTTAAAATAGAAATGTAGCAGCTCGAGAGATGGCTCAGAGATTAAGAGCACTTGTTGCTCTTGTAGAGGATTCCAGTTTGCTCTCCAGCACCCACATGATGTCTAACAATCATCTAAAGACAGTTCCAGAGGATCTAATACCCTCTTCTGACCTCCAAGAGCATTACATACACGTGGCACACACACACACACACACACACACACACACACACACACACATACACACATAGGCAAATACTCGTATATAAAATATAAATCTTTAAAAAGATTTGTGGTCCTATATCTTTTCTTCTGCACTTCCTCTCTGCCAAAGTCCTTTTTATCAACACCATGGACTTGTTATTTTTGCAACTCAGCTACTGAGTGTGTGACTTTCTTATACTATTATAGGGTTTTCTACTCTACCCTGTGTGTTTGCTCTTCGTCTTACTGAGAAGCCTTTTTGACTTTTACCTTTATTTTGCTCCTAAAAATGATACTTTTGCGAAATTCTTGTCCAGGGCTCCTAATGCATTTGAATAAGCATTGCTCAGGATATAAATTAGGAAAGGAATTACAGGACCCGCCTAATCTAGGTTATGTGGGATTCTTCTTCCCACTAGCAGTACACAACACAGAGTATTTTGTGGTCTCTCAGGTGTGGGAATTTGGATCTCAGGTCCATGTGAGAGCTACCTTATAATCTCAAATTATTGGGGTGAGTTATCTTTTGCCTATGTGATTGGATCACACTTGATTTTCCTGCAGATAGTTCCAGGGAGAGGGGGGAATATCTGAAGTTTATTTCTGACTCTTACACTGAGGGGTATCTTTTGGAAATCCCAACTGGATTTGGGGTAAGCTCTCCTTAGATTTCCCACTTGGCTGAACACTGGGGATGTGCACTGTGCCCTTTGAGGCTTTGAAAAACTAAAGCTCAGGTTTTCCTGGTTCTGCAAAGGGCCTCAGGATAAAAGTTAGAACAGCTACATGACTCTGGATTTCTGCCTCCTCTTAGGTGTCCACCTGAGTAGTCCGTATTTCCTTGCTGACTTGTTTATTCTTTTAAGAAGTATGTGTATATGGGGTGTGCTCGTCCTATCAATACATATATTTTATCCACAAATTTTTTTTTCAGTAGGAAGTATGGACCGTCACTTATATGCTTCTTGTTTGCCTTTGAAGCCCATGGGACCCTGTGTCTTCAGCTGTGGTTTCCCTTCCCAGGAGTCTCCAGCTCACACCTGAACAGTAAAGCAGCTGGCAGGGTTTGGAATATGGTGTGGGCAGCTGGCAGGGTTTCCACCCAAAATTGTTGATCTGCAATGTTTGGGCCTGGAAGTCTGATTCTCACATGTCATGGATTTCTGAATTATAGTGAGACTTGGAGTCTTTGGGTTCCATCCACCCCTCAGGTTTTAAAGATCTGTTGTTGGTCCATTGGGGCTCAATCAATTCTAGCTTTGGGCAGTATGGGCAGATTGCTTAGAGAGCAGGCTAACACACAGGCAATGATTGGGACGTGTCTGAGGGATTTGATTTAATGAGATATTGAAAACAGAGACACATCTTCACACAATGTGAAAAAAGGTTACCCCAACACACATCAAAGTCTGATTCCTCTTGTCCTTTGTTGCAGTCATAGTGCTTGTTTCCAGCTGTCTTAGCTTTTTGATTTCTGAAATTCCCATGACAATTCCACATTTTTTGCATTCCTGGGTACACTGTGAAAGCCTTTGTTACTCTGGTCACTGATACTTTCATTCTAGCCTCATTCTTGTTTTCTAAAAACAATTTACATGGTATTCAATCTGCTATCAAAAAGGCTACCTGTTGTCATCTACATACCTCCAGAAGCCACCTTTTGTGGTGCCTTCCCAAGTACCTACCTGTGATCTGGTTCTGGACTGCTGTGGCTCCACGTGGGTGGGCCAGAGCACAGCCACCTCAGCCCAGGGAGGTTCAAAGCTCTGCTCAGACATACCAGAATGAGAGGCAGCTTTCTGTTTCTCCTGGGTTGCCATCCACCTCCCCTGGTTTGTTCCTGGGATCTAAATTTTACTTCTCAGTGTTCCTGTTTCTATAGAGTTCTACTACACAGGTGATCACTCTAAAACAATGAAACAGCTTTCTTCCAGAATGCCTGCTGCTTCTCCATTGTATTCTTTTCACGTTCCCTTCCCCCTTTCACTTTTCCCTATGGGTCTTTTATTTTCATTTATTTATTTTTTTGCTTTGTGGCACCTCCTGTACATGTGTTAGGCTAGCAGGGTAGCAGTGTACTGCTGAGCTATATCTTCAGTTGGAATTCAAAAATATTTATTGCTGCCATTCTATAAACTGCCTTCTGAGTCCAGCAGTTACAATCTTCCCCTTTTTTGCATGTTCTTTCTGTTGTGCTGCTCTGCCCAGTGTAGCCTCCGTCAGCTTTCCCTTGTCCTGCCTGTATGGTCTCTTTCTGTTCCTAGACTGTTCTCTGGCTTATCCTCTCTTGACAGGGAAATGCCCCTGGAGGGGGATAAGCCCCACCTTTTCCTGGCTTTTCAGAGGATCTACCCCCCTGCCTTGAGCTAGTTTTGATATCTTGTCATGTTAAGGTAAACCAGGAATAAATTGCTACATGACCAATTGATAACATTTAATATGTATGTGCGTATATACATATTATACATATTATACATATTATATATACATATATGTGTATATATGTGTATGTATATATGTATATGTGTGTATGTGTATATATATACATATAT
>BDUI01000709.1:104754-124659 GCA_002335545.1 Apodemus speciosus | reverse complement strand
TTTTTTTTTTCTTTTCTGAGACAGGGTTTATCTGTGTAGTCCTGGCTATCCTGGAACTCATTCTGTAGACCAGGCTGGCCTCAAACTCAGAAATCCACCTGCTTCTGCCTCTCAAGTGCTGGGATCAAAGGCGTGTGCTACCACCGTCCAGCTGAGTTACTCTTTTTACTTTCCCTTGTACTTGTTAGGGTTAGGGGTTAGGGTTAGGGTTAGGATTAAGATTAGGGGTTAGGGTTAGGTGTCTTACTGTGTTTTTATCAAACATAATGAACCCCTTTTCATCTCCATCATCATATGAATCAGAAGAACTGACTTTGTATTTTTTTCCTCCTAGGTATATTTCCTTCTGTTTGCCAATCTTACAGGTCTTAGATGTAGTCTGTTTCTATTTCTGCATGTAAATTTTCCTTCATATTCTCTTTCACTTACTCTTCATTCTAAAAAACGTTTTTGAGACTGTCTCATTTAACCTAGGCTAGATTTGCGTCTTTTATTTACCTGAGGATGCCCCTGAGGCTCCTGATCATTCCCTTTCTATTTCTTGAGTGCCAGAATTGTAGGCATGTTCAACGGTGCCTGGTTTATGCAGTGCTAGTTATGAAAGCCAGAGCTTGGTGCATGCTAGGTGAGCACTCTCCCACTGCTGTCCATCCACAGTCCTACAGGCTTCTCTTGTTCTCCATGATCTGCTCTGCTCCCTCCCTGGGCACCTCCACTGCACGTTCACTGTGGGCCTGAGGCTCTCTGCGCGCTTGCCCTCCTGGCATTGCCATTGATCGAATGTAGCTTCAGAGTGTTGTGCTCATTTCTCAAAATCCCAAAAGACTACCAAGGAGCTGATTCTGATGCAATCTCACTAGGGTCTTTTAATTCAAGCTTGAGCTCGGGCTCACTACCGACCCTGATGTAGTAGGACTGGAAGGTGAAGCCAGGAGGCCAGTTTCAAGGAACCATTTATAGAGATAATCAAACAAGCAAGGGGGTATTCAGCTTGGCACACATCTGATTGGGGGGGGGCTCTTATGGAATTTGCTGCCCTTTAAAATGATTAGCTGGTGTTGGGAGTCAAACCATAAACTTTTAAGTGAATATCTTTAGGTATATCTGTAGCTTCTGCTTTCCTCCTGATTGGTGGTGGTTAGGGAGTGAACTAGAAACTAGTGCTAGGTGCAGACTTGGGGAGTAACCTGGAAACTAGTGCTAGGTGCAGGCATGTTGATTAACTTGAGTTCTATCTTAGGTCAGGTCCTCTAAGATGGAGCCTGAACCTAAGATGGAGTTGGTCTGGTCTCTCAAGAGAAGCCTGGCGTATGTATCAGAGCTCCTGTTTTATAGTAAAGCATTCACAAGGCCTGTAGTGTTTCCTACTTACTGTTTGTGAAGAGGTTGCTTTCTGTCTGTGAAGTTAGTACTTCATATTTTATGCGTGTGTGTGTGTGTGTGTGTGTGTGTGTGTGTGTGTGCGCGCGCACGCGCGCGCGCATGTGGATGCCTATGTGTATGTGGATGTAGGTGTGTGCAGGTATGTACGCATATGAGTATGTATGTGTGGGTAGAGAGTCAAGAAATAAATGTTGTATATCTTCCTCAATTGCTTCTCTACTTTATTTTTGAAACAGAGTTTAACTGAACCCAGGGTTGCCTTTTTTCCCCCTAAACTGGCACCTAGCAAGCCCCAGCATGCCTCCTGTCTGGTGTTTCTCCCTTAGCACTAGTGTTATGGGCATACACAACCATGCTTAAGTTTTTATGTGAGTGTTGGAGATCCAAACTCAGGACCACATGTAAGTACTTTACCCACTGAAATGTCTCCCAAGCTTTTAAACAGTGATTTTTAAGTTTTCTACTGCTTCCCTTACCATCCAGCCCACCTCTACATCCCAGAATGAAAATGTAGAGAAGAACAGATATTCGTGTTAGTCAGCTTTCTGTTGTAACAAATATCAGGGATCTGCTCATGAAGGAAAGAGGCTTATTTTGGCTCACAGCTTTGGAGTTTCAGTCAGTGATTAATCATGCCAGTGCTTTTGGGACTATGGCAAGATAGCACTATGGTCCAGACTTCTGGTGGAGTAAGTGTTTACCTCATAGTCCAGTCCAAGAGAGACCAACAAGCAGCAGAACTTGCAGCTTTAGAGTCAATACTAGAAGTGGTTACTGGGACAATTGATACTGGTTAGCTGCAGCTAAGAAATTAGGGGTGATTAAGAAGAGACCAACATTGCTGAGATGAAATCTGGGAAGTGTTTTCTGTGAGCACAAAGAAGCTGTGTTTGAGAGATAGATATCATGCTGGCAGCCAGAGTTAGTAATATGTACAAAGCACTCAGGTGGTGCTGGCTTTGAATGCATGAAAGGGAGAGCAGCTGAGACTTGGCACTGCTAGAGGCCATGGAAGGCCATTGGTGAAGGTGCAGTTCAAGTCCAAGTTCAAGTGCAGTTTTGGTCCAAGACTGAAAAGGTCATGCAAAGAAGTTGGGGCTGGAAAACACATGCCTTTAATCCAGATCTTGAAGCACAGCTTTAATCTGGGTCATCCCTTCTACTGGAAGCCTACATAAGGACAATGGAAGAAGGAAGGGTTCTTCTTTACCTGCTTACACTTACTTGCCAGCACATCTGTTGGATCCAACTTCTTCAGGATTCCAGCCTACACAGAAGAACAGCTGAAACACCAAGCTTTGTGGGACTGAGCAGCTACTAGATTCTTGAACTTCCCATTCACAGCTTCCCATTGCTGGCTTAGTTGGATTGTCAGCCTGTAAGTCATTCCAATAAATTTCATATATATATGTATATATATATATATATATATATATTCATTCTACAAGTTCTGTGACTCTAGAGGATCCTAAGACAGGCATTTTCTCAATTGAGGTTCCCTCTTCTTAGATGACTCTAGATTGTGTCAGGTTGACAGAAACCTAGTTAACACAAATGTTAAGACCTTTATGGAACATTATGGAACCTATATGGAACTGTAGCAGTATAGTTGATAGTTGATTCATAGAGTCAGTCTGTTGGGTTTAAGTACTCAACCAAATGGGGAAGACTAACCCAGACAACTTAAACTATATATTTAAATGCCAATGCCAGGGTTGTAGCTGAGAGGTAAAAAATATGCTTAGTATGAATGAGACACTGGATTCAGTCCTCTTGCACTAAAGTAGATATTTAAAATGTTGTATACTCTATCTATCTACCTACCTGCCTGCCCACCTGCCTACTTACTTATCTATATGAATGAAGAGTGACGTGATAGCTCTGGGATCTGGGATTTTGGTTTCTTTAAAAAATACAGAAATATTATAAGATTGTGCATTTGTCTTAATCCCAGATGTGGGGGTAAGGTGGTGCTTTAGACTGTCCACAGCAGCTGACTGTGATTTGCCTTGTGCTCTAGCAGAGGTATGGTTTTGCCAGCTGCAGATAATTTCTGTGAATGTGTGATGTTTGGAATTCTGGGAAATTTTCAGAGGGAATATAAATGCTAGGGCCCTAATAGGTGGAGTTGGTTGTTGTTGGTTGTTCAGGGGGGTTGATTGTGGTTTGTGAGTAGTCGTGTTCAAAGAAGAAACAAAGAAATTAAATTCATGAATCTCTTTCTCTCTCCTCTATCCTTCTTTCTCTCTTGTCTAGTGATGGGGGTGAAATCAGGGGGATAAAGAATGGGAAAAAGAACCCACAGAGTAACTAAGACTGGCTACAGATGAGAATTCACATTGTTATTATTCATAATAGCTCTCAAATGGAATCAACCCGAATTTCATCACCTAATGAATGGATTCTTATTCAGCTGCATGAAAGAGTGAAACACTGACACTTGCTGCAGCCTGGGTGAAGCTTAAGAATACGGCTGTCATAGAGGCTAGACATAAAAGGCCACATGCTGGGTGACATTTCTGTGCAATATTAGGATGGGCAGAAAGCCAGAGTGGTGATTTCCAGGGTTTAGAGGAACAGAGAATGGGGTATCTGGTTTTGTTTTGTTTTGATGATGGAAATGTTCTGAAATAGATGGTGGTGATGGTTGCACAGAACCGTAAATGTATTGAAACCCACTCAGCTCTGTAACAGTTAACAGTTTCAGTGGTGAAAACATAAAGCACTCAACAGAAGTAGCAAATTCAAATCTCCCTGCGCACTTGTCTTTATAAGTTCAACTGTAGATCACATATGTTCTCATACCTAGAGTAAATGCAGTTATAGGACCACATATGCTGTCTGTTTTTTTGTTTTACATTTTTAATTTTTTTTAGAGAGGCTTCTCTGTGTAGCCCTGGTTATCCTAGAATTTAATTCTGTAGACAAAGCTGACCTTGAACTCAAAGATCTGGCTCCCTCTGCCTCACTAGTGCTGGGATTAAAGCCATGCACCACTATCAGCCCACAATAAGGTTTAAAAAAAATTCTTCCTCTGTTATGCCAATACTTAAGAAATATTCTATAAATACTTATTGAGTTATCTCTGTTATTTCCAATTCATTAGTGCGGACACATTTCAGGTTAGTTATAATTACCTATTGTTCTCACAAAAGGTAATATTATTTAAATGATGTGCTTTTTGGTTAAGAGCTGTCTATTTTACATATAAGCTCTGTATATATTTTTCCTGGATAGAAAATAGCTTGTTTTGTTTTTTTATTGCAAAGGCAGTGATCTGGGATGTTCAGTTTTAGCTTCTCTGGATTGGTCTTTATCATTCAGAAGTTTCTAAACAGTTCCACATCTGCACAGGATCCTGCTTCTCACTTGTTTGCCTGTGTTCTTGTTCCTGTCTTCTTTGTGTCTTGCATCGGCTTAGCTTTCATCATTCTCTTCATACTGGCTTCTTAGATGACCTCTCTGAGGCAGGAGCTCAGGATGGAATTTTCCTCTTGTCCAAGTGTCATGTTTAACTGGATTGCAAATGATAGGAAGAATAGATATTTGATGTTTAATCCACAAAATCAGCATCCTTGATTTCTAACTTTTTTCTTCACATTTTTGCCTCAGCATTTTCTGACATCCAAACCTGTCTGTGTTTCCTTGACCAATTTAAAGTACTCAGCTATTGTATATCTCTTGTTGGGAAGAAAGTAATGGAATTTTAGGACTCTGGTGTGGTGTTTAGTGTACATCTAGTTAAGACATGCATGATTGTGATGATGGTTGCTATTTGCTTATAAACAAAATGTTACTGACTTTTATTTTGGAGTTATTGTATGGGAATAAACATCATTGTTTGAACCTGCTTGTAGCTAATAGTGGGCTTGAGTGGGCAGTTCATCTGAGCCAGAAGGGAAAGCACAAGTGATGAACTCTTCACAACGGTCCCTGTGATGCTGGTTGTTTTAGTCACTGTTCTCTTGCTGGGAAGAGGCACCATGACCAAGGCAATACTTCTAAGAAGAAAGGCATTTAATTGGGGGATTGCTTACAATTTCAGAGGTTAGTTTAATATCATCATGGTGGGAGCATGGGCACACCCATTGTACTGGAGCAGTGGCTGAGAGCTACATTCTGTTCTGCAAGCAGAGACACAAACAGAGACACTCTGGACCTGGTGTGGGCTTTTTGAAATCTCAAAACCCACCCTAAGTGATACATCCCTCCAACAAGGCCACAGCTCCTAATAATACTTCTGAAATAGTGATACTCCCCGGTGAATAAACATCCAAATATATTAGCCTATGGGAGCCATTGTTACTCAGACCAAGTGACGTTGCCCCATCTGCTTGTCATATAGTTCTGGTCATTCTTGTGTATGGTAATGTGCATGACACTTTTAGCCACAGAAAGGCAGGAAGTGAAAGGGTGAAAAGGAAAAAGAACAGGTACTATGCCTGCTCTAAGTTGGAGATACTCTTGTTGGCTTCTGCAGATGACCACAAAACTATTCACATTACAAGAGGGACAGTTATTTGCCGAATAAACCACATCTGTCTGCTGTCTCTTATCCTCATATCATTATTCTGCTTATTAGATTTCAAACCCAAAGCCTATTCCTACCCTCTGCCCTTTGATTTAGAGAAAGACCATCTGAAACTCTATGGCTTCTTCAGAAAACCTTTTCTAGAATAGTAGATGCCAGGTGGGCTTCATGTAGGCAAACAGWCCCCAGTCTCATTCGTGAGCATAGAGCATTGTAATTAGGAAGATGGTGGGTCTTGTTTTTCCTAACTGAAATATGATTTTGAAAAGGAACCCTGTATACAATGTAGGGTGTGTAGCTGTGTTAGCTTTTGTTACTGTGACAAAATACCAGAAGTAAGGAGCTTGTAAGGATAGGGTTTATAGGGTTGTGGTTTGAGAGATTTTAGTCAGTAATTGGTTGGCTTTGTTGTTTCTGGAGCTGTCATTACTCCTGTAGCATTTGACAGATGAAACAGATCACTTTGTGTTAGCCAGAAAGCCAGAAAGTTGGGGGGTGGGAGAGGGAGGAAGGAAGGAAGGAAGGAAGGAAGGAAGGAAGGAAGGAAGGAAGGAAGGAAGGAAGGAAGGGAAGAGAGAGAGAGAGAGAGAGAGAGAGAGAGAGAGAGAGAGAGAGAGAGAGAGATTCTCTTTAAAGTTACACCTATGATGATCTACCTTCTTTCAGGTAGCCCCACCCTTTACAGGCTCCACTACCTCTCTTCAATCCAGCAGCTAGTGACCAAACCTTCAACCTATGGATCTACCAAGGACATTTCAGGATCTGAATTATAACTGGCTTTCTTTCTCTAGAGGTTTGCTATCTGAAATCCTCAGTGATGACCATAGTGTGAGGAAGATCAGATTTTTTGGTGTTTTTATGTGCTGTGTTTCTCTTATTTAGAACTAAATTTATATATAAAAAAGCAATAGTAAAGTCAAATGACATAAGTCATGACATAAGTGATGCTATGATAAGTAATCATGGCTATATCAGTGACTAAATTCATTCTGCTCTCTTGGGGTCCTCCCTTTCTCCTTTCCTTTCTTTTCTTCCCCTCCCCCATTTTTGGCAACATTTTATGTAGCCCAGGCTGCTATAGGACTTTCTGTGTGGCCATGGACAATCTTGCACTTCTGACCCTTCTGCCTTTACCTCCTAAGAGCTGGGGTTACAGGTGTACACCCTCACAGCTGATTTCTGTGGTGCTTGGGATTGAACTCAAGGCTTTTGCAAGGCAAGCACTCTATCAAATCTACATCCCAACTTTTAATTAATGAATGAATGATGGAGACTTACCATGTCACATAGGCTGTGCCTCACTCATTCTGCAGCCTATATTGGGTACAAACTTTCAGTGGTTCTCCTGGCTTAACCTTCCAGTGTTAGAATTTCAAGAGAGCTCTACTATACCCAGCTTTCCTGGTATTGCTTCCTATATCATTTCTACTTCAAACCTAGGGCCTTTTCATATACTAGACTAGACATGAAGTCTCTCACTGAGCCATAGCTCAGCTCTCTGCTGAGCTGACACGGTGACACCTCCTGTACATGTAAGGAAGAGAACCCACTTTCACTGAACAGTTAGGAGTGTCACCTTGAGGAAACTGACCCTTCAAGGGTAAAGCTTCATGTCCTGGATATGGCAGAGATCAGACCTAGAATCTCTGACGCTACTAGAACCCAAGCTATTCCTCCACCATCCTGCCCACAGTGGTGACTAAACAAAACATTCCTAGCTTTGACGGTCTGAGCTTGTACTTGTCTCTGAATGGCAACTGTTTCTCTCTTGTTTCTGTGCCTGTATTCTTTGCAAAGCCTGTAGTATCTTTTCCTCTTTCCAGACACACTGTCTGGAATCCAGGAGCAGGGCTTTTGCCTAGGCACCTCACTTTTCGACTGTTCTTTTTATTTTTTTTTTCATTTCCTCTCTAAATGTAGGTTTTTGTTTGTTTACCTGTTTGTTTGAAACAGGATCTCATGTAGCTAGGAATAGCTTCAATTTTGCTGTATACAGGATACTTCGTGACTGCTGGGTTGCAGGTAGATGCTATACACCCAGATTTAGAATGCTCTTCTTAAGGACAACAGAGATAAAGACAATCTTGCCTGAAAGTTTGAAGAAATACAAAGGATTTTTTTTTTTTTTAGTTAGTGACTGAGTTTCTTCTCCAGGCTGTTTTCTCACTCCTAACTGTTCAGTGAAAGTGGGTTCTCTTCCTTACATGTACAGGAAAGAGGGTATAAATGGGTACAGTCGTTGGCAGCCCAGCCAAGGGCCAAGAAAGGCATTTCCTTCTTAGCCATGCTTCCTCCGTTACACACTAGTGTCTCTGTGCATTGAACAAATTAAGTCTGGATCTGGGCCCAGCTCTGATTCCCTGAAGAGGAGAGAATCCTGATGTCAAATAGAAGGAAGGAGCCAAAGGCAGGGCTACTTGGAGGAGAGTGTGTGATGATAGAGGTACAGCTTGAAGAATCAGGGTTGAGGCAAGCCTCTGTTTAGATATGGTATGCTGTCCCTTCCCAGGGGCAGCCCCAGTAACTGCTATTTCATCTGGGTTTTGTCCATTCTCTTTGTCTCCCTGTGTTTGTCCCATCTTCCAAAATTGAGTCTATGTTTGGGGTTTTCCTTTCTTCCCAGCTATTAGGCAGGAACCTATGGCAGGAGAAAGAAGCTAGATCCTTCTGTTGCACCCTAGCATGGATACTCAGCTTATGAGGAATAGAACTTTCAACAGGTATCTTCTGAGTCATCAGGGTTTGTGGAATCTGAGAATACCATTGCTCTCTCCCATTCTATCCCACCCTCATTCTGTCCTTCCCCATCCCAGCAAGAAGTATAATATGAAAAAAAAGAAGTATGATATTTTCTAGTCATCCTTACACCGTTTGCCTATCTCTGCCTGTTTGATTACTTCTGACACAAGCAGCCTTGTTCTGAGCCTATTCATTCATATATTCACTGAACACAAATTTTTTTAAAAATGCAGACATTGTAGTAACCTCCATTGTCAAGGCTCCAAATGGCTATTACTAAGTTGGTATCACTTGTCAGTGATGCTCATTTTCATAAACCCAGGTATTTATCTTGAGTAATAGAGCAACTCCAAAGAGTTATGACCTAGATTTGAGTTCTACCTTCATACAGAAGAGCCCTGGATACCATGCCTCAGGCTTTCACCCCCTTCCTTGTTGCCTACGTGTTCTTCTTAGCACAGATCCTCAAAATTGGTTCATTCACTTCTAGCCTGGGACCCATTTATTCTACTGTTGTCACTGCACTGTCCCACTCTAGACATCTTAGAGAGTGTGTAGTATTGGCACAGACCCCACCTTGGCCTTACAGAATACTCTTCGAAGGGAGAATTTTCAAACAAATGTTTTCTCCTTTAATTGTTCTTTTTGAGCACCCAGGAAGATGCTCAAGTATTGCTGAAGCTCACTTGAGGAGGATGCTTAGAGGTTATTGCCTCAAAGTGGTCAGAGGCTAAGGAAATCTTTTTTCTAAATATTCTAATTAAAGGTGTATGTTGGTGGAGTGAGGGGGTTGCATGTCAGGACAATTTGTTAGAGTTGGTTCTCTCCATCAACCATGTTGTTCCTGAAGATCAAACCCTTGTTTGTCAGGCTTGGCTGGAAGAAGCTTTACCTTCTGAGTATCTCACCAGCTGAAAAAAATGTGTTCTTTATTCTTTTGTTTCTTATTTCTCCATCTGCAATGGCTAGAAGTAGAATGTCAACAGTGGAGTTGGTCCAGAGGAAACCGGTGGAGGTTTGTTCAGCTCCTGGACAGGAACTACGTAGGGTGACGAGCGTCTCACTAGTGCAGTTCTCTCTTTCGAAGCATTGCTGGGAGGAGGAGAGAATACCGTTCATTGTTTCTGTCATACCATAGAGAGTATATATTTTATAGGTGTCTGTGAGAGGATGGACTTGGGTTCTTGATTAGAGATTAATCTCCCCTGCCCCAGACAGAGTTTCTCAGTGTAGCCCTGAATATTCTGGAATTCTGTAGATCAGGTTGGCCTTGAATTCAGAGATGGCCCTGCCTCTGCCTCCTGGGTGCTAGGATTAAATGTGTGTGCCTCCACTGCCCTGTTAGAAATTACAATTGATTGTGGCTGCTCCATCTTGAATAAGAAGACCTAGGAGAAAGCTGAGCATTTTGTTCCCTTTTTGTTACAGGTCCTCTTAGGCCATTTTAGACAGTAGGCAGCCCTTGGAGGACCTTCCCTGCAGCTTGCCCTGAGCAGGGAATGGTTTTGCCAGGAACCCTGAGGCTGGGTAAATGTGCCTGTCAACCCAGGTCACCTAAGTCCCAACAGATTGCTCCGTGAGGGTTGAAAGTATCAGGAGATTTCCAGACCTTTCGTTTCTGACAGCAGCCAGGGCAGTAGATATGCGATTTAAGTGTTGGTGTCCTGAACGGAAGTTAGAAGCAAAGCCCAGTGACAGTAAACAGCATTTTTCTGGAAGCCTGTGCTGATTCGCAGAGCTCCTTCTCCTAAGCAGAGCTTTCCCACATACATTCCTGAGGGGACTGAGTTTTCCAGTAATAGTTTACTGGACGTTACAAAGGGCTAAGTCCATTGTACACTTTTTGTAGTGCCATCTTATTCTCCCTTTGGGTTTATTTCCATAACTATTTACCCAGTTGGAATGGACAGGAGAGCCAGGAAAGAAAACCTACCCCTGCACAAAGGTCATTTTTTTTTTTTTTTGTTAAGCCCTGCCAACAATAATGTGTGTTCCAGCAGACCCAGTGGCTAAAGAAATGCAGGCTGATGGGCCTGTTTATTGGGGATGAGGAGGCAGAAGGACAGGACAGGGACTGTGAAGAGCTTTGAGGGGAGTTAGGGCAGGGTGGAGAGTACTTAGCTTGAAGAGCGGGAAGAGTCGAGCAATTGCTGGCGCCTGGATTAAGAAGAGAGGAGACAGAACCAAAGTGGGACCTTGGGCTGGAACCAGGCATCACTCACCAGTGCATGCTTGTCAGAGCTGGGATTGCTGCCTGGTTACCCTCTCTCCTCCTTTAGCACGAGACTTTGAGATGTGTAGTGGGAACCTTGGAGCCTGGCATCCTGCCTCCTGAGATCCCTGGCCCATTTCCCCAGAGTTACCCTGAGGGAAGGCCACCAGCATAGCCCTTTGTGGGTGGGGCTGAATCACTCCACCCTTAGTTTCTGTGTAGCTGCCTGCTATGGAGTGCTGTGCTGTAAACTTGGCTTTGGGTACTGCTCTGTAGCTGAAGGAATAAGTCTCAGGTACCTGCTGGGAACACAGTAGGGAAAAGAAGGCCCTGACATCTCCTGTCATCAAAGAAGCCAGCAGAAGGCCAGAGCCTGTGCAGTTACTGTTATGATCATACTGTGGAGAAAAAGCACAGTGGCTCCTGAGCACACACCAAGCCCATGGGGGCCTCTAGAGGATCCTCCCTCCCCTGTAGCTATCTGTCTCCTGCAGCTGGCAGCTTCTGACTGGCAGTTTGGCAGGATGCTTGAACCTTAGGCACATTTCAAGCTCAGAACTGTCTCTCCCTGTCATCGAGTGGAGAGTAAAAGAGGAGTCTGAGCGGCCCCCCTGCCCTGCTAGGCCCATGATTGATGCTGTCTGATGATCTGGTGAGCCTCTTCTCATTGGCCCAGCTTATGGGCTTGCATGGCATTACCTTTAACCAGCTCTGGTATGGGTGACAGAATTTCCCCTAGGGGACAGAGCATGGTTAGAGTTGAATTCAGTGTTTCAGCCGAGGTTACCAAGTCTGGGAGTTATCTGGATTTGTTCTCAATTCATACTGCTTGATCCTAGCTTCTCAGTAAAGTCTCTCTTTGCTCTCCTTTTCTGGTTGGTGCCTTACCTGTGGGCCTCACTGAGTGACTGGCCCAGTAAGGTACTATTCCTAAAGTATCCTGTTAGCCAATAGGAATGAGTGTGAAGACCCAGGGACTCACTGAGGTTTACTGTTTCCTTGGTGGCTTGATCACCCCAGAGATGGGGAACAGGAAGCACTTAGACTTATAATTCCTCACCCATTTTTGAGGACAGCTCTCATAATCTTTCAAATCCATGATCGTGATTATATTTTTAGAAGTACCACTGTTTGCCCAAGAGTGGCTTCTGGCCCAGGCCACACCTCAAGGCACACTTTGGAGTTCCTTTCTTCAAATGCTCACAGTTCCCATCTTGTGCCCTTTTGGCACACATTGACCCTTTGGGATGCTCTTGAGTTGTATCGCTGTGCAATGATAGCCAGCTGTCCCATGTAATTATTCTTGTCTATGACTAAGCCCAGTCCCAGGAGGTAGTTGTGACATTTCCTATATGGACCTGTGTCACTGGATTATCAGAATGGTACCAGCATAGTAATACTGGATGGTTCAAGTTCTTCATATATACAGATCACAAAAAAAAAATGTTTGTCTGGGGCCACACACATCTAGGGGTACCCTGCCCAGGGGCTGCCCATCGTGCCTTCTAGTTCTGCTCAGCAGCTCTGGGCCTGGACCAGAAGAGAGAATAAGGGCCTATTGTTTGTCCCTGGGCCTTGAATGGCACTTTGTTTTCTTCCTTCAGCTCCAGCCAAGTGGCTTTACTGTGGCTGTGGGTGCTGGTGTTACAGTCTCATCTCAAATAAAAAGTCCATTCCCAGCAGACCTCATGCTGCTTACTGTTTGTTATGGGGGTATATGGTTTTGAGCCAGCTAGGGGTCTTATGTTTGTGGCTTCTGGGTAGGGGCCCATTTTGGGTCAAGAGAAGACACCTTCCCTATCAAGTGCCTGGAGCTTGGGTCTAAGAGAGAGACCAAATACTGAACTTGGGTCTAGGTGAGAGAAGTATCTTCAGGAAGGGGATGGTGAGCCCTGGTGGGTGGGCCAAGTTTGGGGTTGTGGGTTGTGCTTCTCCTTCCCTGTCAGTCCTTCTACCCTCTATCCCTAGCCATTCACTGTCTATACTGGCCCTTCAGTTGGAGGTCAAAAGAAGGGAAAGGAGGTGCAAAGTCAGGGAGTAGGGATCGTGTGGTTGGGTTTGGCAATCAGGAAGGAGCCTGTTCGGCCAGCTCTGTATTTGGAGGCAACCCGTCCTGCAGGCATAGGTCAGCTCCCACCTGGCTCTGAAAGTCACATCTGCTCATGACTCTTCATAAGTCACACAGCAGGCATGGTTGTTTGTTTTATTCATTACCTTCAGTCTGGGAAGGAGTGCTGTCCTCACCCAGTGGTTCTTAGAGGGCTCCCCAGGCACTTGCAGGTCTTTAAGCCCTGTCCCAGGGAGTCTTCAGAGCAGAACAATTTTCCTAAGAGTACTAACACATTACTTTTCTTTTTACTAATGATGTAAAATTAGAGACAAGACCGGCAACACTTTTTCAGGAATCCGCTGCACATGGGCCACCATCCCAGCCCTTGCCCTCCACTTCATTTAACACTGGCCTTAATGAAGCAGATTCATTTAATCAATACTAATGTGCTGTGCTTGGGCACATGTTCTTTCCTTTCTGTGTGTTGAAATGGGAACTAAGCATTACCAGCTGTGGGGATTGTGTGAGTTGTATGAGTTGCAAGTTGAACTTAATGGGTTTTCAGAATGCACTAATGTAAAACTGTGGTCATGACCGTGGATACACAGATTTGAGTGCTTTCTGAACTTTTTTCCCCCAAAAAATGAACATTGATGAATCTGTTGCTTCAAAGTAAATAGCTAACAATTCATATGGCCTTGGTGAAATTAGAGCTTGAAAAAAACAAATTAGAGTTTGTCATGGACTGGGTACTTTTAAAATACTGAAAGACTTTTCCAACAACATTGACCTTGGTGATGATATTATACCAGTGGTGTTTTATTAATTCATTTCAATCTGTGCCGTGTTCCTCTCCAGAAGAACAGTGTAACGCAAGGAGCCAGTATTTTCCAGATGACTAGCACAGGAGATTACAAAATCATGTTGGTCAAAAGACCCATTTACAAATTGAGAAAGGCCAGTGAATTTTAAAGTCACAGAGTAGGAAAAGTTCATGAGATTTGAGATTTCCTGTCACAGTGAACTGCTTGTCTGTTGAGTTCGGATGTAATGTCAAGGGGAGTAGCCTCAGTCATCTAGAGGTTATTAAAATATTTTCTTCTTTTTGCAATTACGTTTTTGAGCAAGTCCTGGTCTTCCTCATGATTAACATCACAGTTGATTAAATCATAAGCACACATGTGATAGGTGCTGAGGATTGAACCCTGGACTTCACACAAGTAAAGTAGGTGCCTAGTCTTCATTTAAAAGTCGGTAAAAAAAATTTTGGTAAATTTTTTGTGGTGTTGGAGGTATAACCCAGGATCTCATGTATGTCTCATAAGTGCTATACTACAAAATTAAACTACAGTCCTAACATTTTTTTAAAATATAGCTTTACTGATGTGATTCATATAAAAAGTACTGTGTATATGTCTGTTGCCTGTGTGTGTTATGTACGGTAGTGGGTATGCAAGCTAGAGGTGGATATCAGTTGTTCTCCATCTCGTGTTTTGAGACAAAAATCTCTGAACTTAGGTTGTACCAATGTGGCTAGACTGGCTGCTAGGAAGGCTCAGAGATCCTCCCATTTCTGCTTCCTAAGGGCTAGTTACAGATGCACACTGCTTCATACAGCTTTTCCATAGGTGCCAAGAGTTGAACTCAGGTCTTCCTATCTCTGCGATCATCACTTTACTGACTTGTTTTTTGAGACAAGTTGTTTTACAATTGTTTTAGAGTTAGGATTGTCAAGGGAATGTGCATTTTAGTCTTAACTATCTAGTTTTTGAGACAGGGCATCACTTTGTATATCAAACCAATCTGGAACTTAGGAAGCTCAGGCTGTCCTCATATTTGTGGCACTTTTCCTGCCCCAACCTCCTGAGCTGTGGGATTATAGGCATGATCTAACATACACAGCCCCAGTCCCACCCCTGCTTCTGATACAAGCCTCCTTATGTAGTTCAGACTGATCTTGAACTCAAGAGCTCAAGTGATCACCCTGTCTCAATCTCCCAAGCTGCAGGGACTGTAGACACATACCACTGTGACTGGCTAGAATGTTCTCCTACCCTTTGTTTTGAGACTTGAACTTGCCCCCATCTCTGAACTTGCCACCCTCATCTGTCTTCCAAGGTGCTGCTATTACAGGCCTGACTGGCAAAATTCACCCCTTAAACAGTGTATAATTCAGTAGTTTGAAATTCAGTAGTTGTTTTAATATATTTACAAGGTTGTATAACCATCTTCACTATCTACTTCTAGAATATTCTTATCACCCTACAAGGAAACCCTGTGTCCATTAGCAGTCACTCCCTGTTCATATCTCTTCCCAGCTCTGACAACTATTATGTACTTTGTGTTCCTGGACTTTGCTGTTTTAAATGAGTTATATTACTTGTGCCTTTTTGTGTCTGGCTTCTTTCACATAGGTTGTTCCCAGGGTTCATCCACTTTGTAACAAGATTTCATTTAATTTATTTATATATTTTAAAGATTTATTTTATATATGTGAGTACACTTCTGGACCAGAAGAGAGCATCAGATCCCATTACAAATGGTTGGGAGTCACCATGTGGTTGCTGGGAACTGAACTCAGGACCTCTGGAAGAGCAGTCAGAGCTCTTAACCTCTGAGCCATCTCTCCAGACCCAACAATATTTTTTTAAGTGCCTAAATGTTTCATTGTATGACTGACCCACATATTGATAATCGTTAAGTAAGCTGATGTTTGGATGGTTTCTACCTTTTGTCTATTGTGAACAATGCTGTTATAATTACTTGTGTACAAATGCTTAGGGGGACATATATTTCCTGATATCCTGTGTATCTAAGAGTAGAATTGCTGGCTCACATGTCAACTGCTTCATTGTTTAAGGAGCTACCAGACAGTTTCCCAAGTGGCGGCACCATTTTATTCCCTACCAGCAGTATAGATGACTTCCAGTCTTTCCATGTCCTCACCACTACTTACTATCTTGATTTTTACCACACTCTAATGACTGTGAATTGGCCTCTTGCTTAGTTTGATTTATGTCTCCCCTGTGGCTAGGGATGTGGAGCATCCTTGCATGTGTTTATTGGCCATTTGTATATACCATTCAAAGAAGTATATATTTAAGGCTGGCATGGCAGCATATGCCTTTAATTCCAGGAACTCAGGAGGTAGAGATAGGCAAGGCCAGCCTGGTCTACAGAGTGAATTCCTGGACAGCCAGGTCTATAAAGAGAAACACTGTCTCCCCACACCCCGTGCCTCTCCCCCCCCCAAAAAAAAAACGATTGGCATGATGCTGAGTCTGTAGATCAGTTTGGTGTGTCTCCAGAGTCTATGAACATGAGCATGTTTCTTTTGGTTTAGACCTTTAATTTCTTTAAATGTATTGTGACTTTCAATGTGTAAGTCTTCTTTATGCTGAGTCTGCATCAGTATTGCGTTGTATTTTCAGTGCTTGTGTTACTCTCTGTTTAGATTTTACTTTGTGTTGTTTAACCAGATCTGTACTTTGACTCTTTCTTTCACAGCTAGACTGAGGATGGGACTGGGTCTCCATAAGGCTTTGTAGAATGTTGCCTCAAAGCAAGTAGTCTGTAGTTTATTTTTTGTTCCTACTGCTTCTATGAAAAAGCCACCTCTCTTCTGATGATGCTCAGGATGGTGGAGTGACTTTCCTTGAGACACATCTCTGGTTAGTGGAAGCAGATTGAAGAAAAGGATTTTTATTTGTTGCTTCCTCCAGCCATAACCCTGTGTAGGACTGTTGCTCTGTTCTTAAACTCCTAAGGTGTGTATCAGAATTTCTGCCTCTTATACATTGCAACCCAAGGCATGATAGAATAGAGAGGCTGGTTTCACAAAGATTGGATATTGAGGAGTCACTGTACTGGGCATCTATAATGTGCCAGGGTCTCCCAGATATTGCAGAAAAGATCTTACATTGAAGAGTTCTTATAGCAACACCACAAGGTTTTGATTGTTCTGCTTCTATAGATCAGAAAACAAAGTCTCAGCAAGTKATATAAATTTTTAAGTTGAAGAGCAACTTAAGCATTGAATTTGTATTACTCAGGGCTCTCTAGAGCAGTGGTTCTCAAACTTCCTAATGCTGTGACCCTTTAATACAGTTCCTCACGTTGTGGTGATCCGTAGCCATAAAATTATTTTAGTTAGTACTTCATAACTGTAATTTTGCTACTGTTATGACTCACAATGTAAATAATTTTGGAGATAGAGGTTACCCAAAGAGGTTGTGACCTTCAGGTTAAAAACCACTGCTCACTGTTCTAGAGGAACAGAACTGAGAGAGAGAGAGAGAGAGAGAGAGAGAGAGAGAGAGAGAGAGAGAGAGAGAGAAGAGAGAGAGAGTAATTTATTAGAGTGACTTACGGGCTTGGTTGGCAACAATGGCTATGTACCAAGGGAAGGGCCAAAAATCTTGTAGTTGTTCAGTCCATGAGTCTGGATGTCTCAGTTGATCTTTAGTATACACCAGAATTCAAGGGAGTCGCCTCTAATGCCATGTAGGAATGAACTTACCAGTGAGAGCAATGGCAAATAGGCAAAGAGCAAGAGTGTCCTTCTTCCAAGTTTGTTATACATACATACATACATACATACATACATACATACATACATATACACACACATATGTATGTATGTATGTATGTATGGCTGCCAGAAGGCATGTCCCAGATTAAAGGTGAGTCTTCCTATCTCAAAGGATTAAGATGAAAGGTTTTCTCACTTCAGAGATTTAATCAAGGGGGGGGGGGCTAAATACTGGTGGCACACAGCTGTATAGAGTTTTTTGCAACTCTCGAGGCAAAAGTAGGCAGAAATCTGAGTACTAGGGCAGCCTGGTCTACAGAGTGAGTTCCAGCACAGCCAAGCTACACAGAGAAACCCTGTCTTGAAAAACCAAAAAGAAAAAGAAAAATCTCTCACTAGTGTACTCAGCTGATTGGGTTTTAGTTATTCTAGATGTAGTTAAGTTGATAACCAAGAAATAGCTATCACAGACTATAGTTAAAACAATTCTGAAGCTTAAGCTGTGGTGCTAGGAGAGGAGAGGATGAATCCATTACACTGTGTATAAGAGACAGGATCGAGGACTCTGTGGAGATGGGGAAGCCCTATCAACACTGGCTAGTTGGATCAATCCAGAAGCCATTGTTCCCTGGCCTAGAACTATCACTGCTTAACTTGAAGCACCCTTCTGGGGATAGTGAGACAGTAGAGGCCTGGAAGCCTCAGCTCAATGGCCCCCCATTATCAGTGGCATTGGTCTGTGATAGGTTTGGCAAAATGGCCCTGTGGTGATAAACTCTGATGGGTGGAGTGACCCTGTGGTGGTAGACTTTGGTAGTAGACACTCATTTGACATTTGCAGGGTTTACCTCTGTCAGCACATGGTGAATTGGTTAAATGTGATGATCACTGCTTTCTGTTTCTCTGCAGCACGTAGAACTGTGTAGTAGGGTCTTCCTTACAATTTCTAAATAAAAGAATAAAAGAAATTCTCCCTGTCTACACAGAAGACACACAAATTCAGTGTCTCTGAGGGGTCCAGCTGCTCTGGCAGAACAATCAGCTTTTATAAGTTGGAACTGGAGTGAGGACAGGAAGGACTGGGACAGGTACAAAAGTCTGTCTTCAGCATTCCCACTCCTGAAGCTGAGTGTCCATGTCTCATTCCTCGCTCAGGATCACCAGTTGGCTTAGTGGCAGCATAGAATGACCTGGCCTCCCTTTCATGGGAAAAACCTCCTGTTTTTTTCACAGGTGAAGAAACAAACAAAAGCATCTAACTTCTGTATCTTTGGCTTCTGCATTAAAGGGATGAAAAAATATTGGGAAAATATGTTAATGTTGTTACTGTCATATAGTATATTGTTAGTCCTGTGTTGGTTGCTGGCTGTGTCTGTACTGAACACAAACAGACTTTTTTGCCATTATTTCCTAAATAATACAGTATGGCAATTACATAGTATTTGCCTTGTGTCAGGTATGAGTCATAGAGATGGTTTGAGTATGGAAGGTGGACAGGGAGTCCCATACATGAAGCACATCATTTTTTTTGCAAATTGGTTTTGGTATCTGAAACAGTCTTAGAATCAGTCCTGCTTTGTTATTAGACAATTTTGGTACTGTTAGTGTTTTGGTGTATTTTATGTGCCTTCATGAGTTTCCAAAAGAGGCCATTGGATCTCCTGGAATTGTGCTGTGAGCTGCCTAATGCAGATGCTAAGAATGGAATGTAGGTTCTCTTGAAGAGCACTAAGTGCTCTTAACTGCTGAGCCGTCCCTCTAATCCCATATTATTTTAGGGGGTAGAGGGAATGCTAGATTTTCTATATCAAAATTAAGAACAACAGAATGAGCAAGTGTCAGGCCCCGTCTTTCCTCCCAACCTGATGTGTATAGCTTGGTTCATCTGCCACCAAACTAGAGTGTTACCCAGATTGAGCCTAAGCATTGTCAGTGTTCCCAGAGCACTCTGGGAAAGAGATATCTCCTTCCTGCCTGAGGCCTATTCCTGACCCAGGGAGACTTACCCCAGAGCTGGTGCCTTTTCCCAGTTAGTTCGAATGAATCAAGTACTTTAGATTTGGATGGCAGGTGTGCTTATGAGATTCTCAACTCTCCCCTCAGTACAGGGAGGGAAATGTCCCAGCCTATATTTTACCCATGGTATGAGAATGGTGATTTAAGTCAGCTCTGTGGTACCTAAGCCATCTCTCCAAAGTTCTAGATATATCCAAAGTCTTTTTGCTTTGTTTTTTGTAGGATTTCTGTTGTTTCTGTTTTTGTTTTTTGTTTTGTTTTGTTTTTTGATTTTTTCCTGACAGGGTTTCTCTGTGTAGCCCTGGCTGTCCTGGAACTCACTTGTAGGCCAGGCTGGCCTCGAACTCAGAGATCCGCCTGCCTCTGCCTCCCAAGTGCTGGGATTAAAGGCGTGCGCCACCACTGCCTGGCATGCAGCAGTGTAGGAGAATACCAAAACAGGA
>BDUI01000709.1:88137-99439 GCA_002335545.1 Apodemus speciosus | reverse complement strand
AAAAAAAAAGAAAAAAAAGATTTTATTATTTATTTATTTATTTATTTAATATGAGTACACCGTAGCTATCTTCAGACACACCAGAAGATCCCATTACAGATGGTTGTGAGCCACCACCATATGGTTGCTGGGAATTGAACTCAGGACCTCTGGAAGAGCAGTCAGTGCTCTTAACCCCTGAGCCATCTCTCCAGCCTAGAGGTCTTTTCTTAGTCTGGCTCCAAGTCAGGGCTACCCTGGGCTGTGAAGTGATGCAGTGGCTAGTGGAGCTGAAGGTCCAGCCTCCTGTGGGCATGTGGACACTGGAAGGCAAAGGTCAACTTTATAACGGAGAGCAGTGAGGGAAAGTGCAGCCACTAGCCTGTGAGTAGCACTCACTGCTCCATGGAGCATCAGAGAGCTCTCATATTTCCTTGGGAGGAAACTTTTCCCTCAGTTCAGGAGGAGGAGAGTCGATAAGACCCCATGGCTTCTGGCCCTTGATCTAAACTGCAAACAGCCCAGATGCTTGCCAAAGCAACTGAAGGAGCTGGGAGGCTGTGTGTGGGTGTGTGTTCAGGAGGCAGATGAGGCGGGGTGGAGGTCAGCATGCTTTAGTTGTTCTCCTCTGTCAGGCCCTGAACCAAACCATGCACCAACACTTAATAGGGACTGTATGTTTGCTCTGTGGGCTAAAGAGGACAGGGGGTTTACTCCTGGCCTATGTTCTTTGCTCAGGAGACCTGTTGTTAGGAGGGGGTCTGAGGCAAAAACACAGCCTGTGTTAATCTGAATTAATCTGGAATGATCTGCTTGTTTTCCCCTGGATACTGGGAATTGAACCAGTGACCTTATGCATGTTGGTCAAGTGCTTTGTCACTGAGTGACATCCCCCAGCCAGAATGATCCCGATGAGAATGAAGTCAGTTTCATAGTATTCTCTTTATCTGCAATCCTAACAGTACTCAGGTTTTGTGAAAGGCTCTGTCAAGACTGAACGAATGGGATCCGGGCGGTGGTGGCGCATGCCTTTGATCCCATCACTTGGGAGGCAGAGGCAGGCGGATTTCTGAGTTGAGGCCATCCTGGTCTACACAGTGAGTTCCAGGACAGCCAGGGCTACACAGAAAAACCCTGTTTCAAAAAGCAAACAAACAAAAAACAACAAAAGACCTAGCAAATGAATGCTTCTTCCTCCACTTTCCTGTGGGCTCTTCCCTTAACTTTGTACACCTTCTGCTGGTGCCACTGGTGCCTCTTACCACTTGTCACCTCTTGTCATCTACCTCCAACTGCCCTTTCTGTGGCACAAGTGTTCCCATTGCCCCAGGAAATCCTGCTACCTGCCTCAGATATTTTTTGAGCTCTTGCCAGGTGACATCCCAGTAATATTCATTTGCCCCTGCCCAGCCCTTCCACCCGTTTTGTTCATGCCTGGTTTCTCCACCTGGCATTTCTACATCCCATCCCTGGCTTCATTTGCTCTTCTTGGGAAGTGTGTTTTGAGATGAGAACAGCTGGGGTGTGTTGGGTTATGCTCTGTAGGCTGGAGCACTGCTTATATGGAGAGAGAATGGTAGGGAGCTTGAGGGGACATGGCTGCTTCCTGGCTTGCCAAGACCCAGCTCTGTCATGGTTTGCCTGTCACCTCTGTGCCGATCACCTCAATCATTGTGGCACCTCTCTGTACTGAGCCGATGATCCTTTCCAAGTCTGGCCTCAGCCTGGAAATCAAGCTTTACTTGATGCATTAGTTGGTAGCATGTTTACTTCCCTGTCCAGGGCAGTTTACATGGATTCTCATATTCATCTTCCCAAATGAATATCTGAGGCTGATTATTCTTATTTTTACATTTCAGGCAAATGAACTTCCCCCAGGCAACCTAGTTTAAAAACACTGGGGGAGGGAATGAGGGTTTGCTGGACCCTGACCTGAAGCAGAGCCTCCACAACAAGGAGGCATTGGGGGTTGTTTTCTCACTCTGGTTCACTCACTGAGCACGTGTCAGAGCCCTGTGACCCAGGGTTTGCTGCAGTAGCTCTGCCTCTGACCCTGTCTTTCAATTTCCTCAGCGGCATTACAGCTTCCAGCACTTGATCCTTCCATGGTGTGGGACCTTTGCTACTTTTTCATGTATGAGGTACTTTCGCATATACAAGTTGTTTCAAAGTTTTTAGGTTTTTAAGATTTTAAGTTTCTGGGAGCAGATTTTAAGCAGAGTCCATGCTTCTTTTTACTCTCTGTCCTACAACAGTGATATTGGCAAAATGCTCAGTAAGATGGCTTTGATCACATGGCATCTAGTCATCATCCTTTGGGTATGAATTATCATTTATAGTCAATGAAGAAACCAGACAAACAGCCTGCAGATGGTTTGAGATTTAATTGAGCTCAGTGGTAGAGCATTTAGGCCTGGGATTTGGTCCTTAGCTTGGAGGTGAGGCTGATAGACAGACATGGATAGAAAAGATGGGATAAAATCACAAACAGCAGGTTTATGAGAAAATGCTCATCATCAGTGTTCACCAAGGAAATGCAATCAAAACCAGGAGACACCTCCTCCCTCCAGTTAGAATGAGTGTTAGCAAAGGGACAAATGAAGCGGATCTGTAGCAACATGCCTGTAGTCCTGGCAATTGGGAGGTAGAAGCAGGAGGATCAATTCAAGGCTAGCCTTGGGCATGTAGCGTTCCAGGCCAGCATGGACTATGACAAAAACAAGTATTGGTAAAGGATGTGGGGAGAGGGGGTCCTGCACATTTTGGTGAGAATGTAAACTAGTGCAGTTTCTAGGAAAAACAGTGATGGAAGCTTTAAAAACATTAAAGAACTACCGCTTGGTCAAGGTGACACACACCTTTAGTCCCAGCACTCAGAGGCAGAGGTAGGCAGAGCTCTATGAGTTTGAGGCCAGCAAGCTCCTGGATAGCCAGAACTACATATTGATACCCTGTCTCAACAAAACAAAACAAGCAAATTATGGTATGAACCAGCACTCTCACTTTTGGATATATAATATAATATATAATATAATATGTATTGATCTTTTGCCTTTAATATATTCAGAGTTTTAATACATTTTTTAAAGTTCTGAAGTCAACATGGAAAAATCTTAAAGTTTTCTAAAAATTTGCAGTATTTAGAATATAAAGGTCTAGGTGTGCTTGGTGGCACATGCCTTTACTTCCAGGGGCCAGGAAAAAGTGGATCTCTGAGTCTGAGGGCAGCCTCATTTACGTAGTGAGTTCTAGGACAGCTATAGCTACATAATGAAACCCTGTCTCAATTAGTAAAGTGCTTATTGTATAAGAATAAGGGCCAGAGTTTGAGGTACAGAACCCACATGAAAAAGCTGGGCCTTTTTATGCCTAGCTGGAGAGAGAGTTCAACTGTTAAGAGCACTTCCTACTCTTTTAGAGGCTCCTGGGTACAATAGGGGAACTAACCGATTTTTAGTTCACTTCCTTGTTAGCTATAGCCACTGCCCTGGCTCACCGGGCCTTTTTCTAGATCTGATAGCACGGGAAGATCCTGGCTCCAGGAGAACATTTGCATTCCAATTCAATTTTATTTTTGTTCAATTAAGTATGTTTGGAACCCACACTATGAGCAGGCACCGGGCCAGGTTCCTTGGGTGGGAAAACAGGGCTTCTGAAATCGAATGGAAGTAATAATTCTGGAGTTTGCTACTTCCTGTGGGTCTTGAGGAACCTCCTTTTTTATTAGTAAAATTGGGTTGATTATATCCCATGGGATTATGGGGAAAAGTAAGTGAGCTAGAAGGTGCCTGGTATAGAGTAGGAAGGAAATGAATTCTTTTGCTGTGCTCCTGGAGCTAGTCGTGCATACCACATTTACCTGACAAAGATGAGGCAGAGGTGTAGGGGTGTGTGTGTGTGTGTGTGTGTGTGTTGGTTGGAGGGGCAGGGAGGTTGACAGCAGACCCTTTATCCTTCAGCTAGGGGCCAGGATGCCTGAGTCCTCATAGTTTCAAACTCTTACACTACGTTTAAATAAGTCAGGCACGGCACAACTCTACAATATTTGTTATAACAAAACTTATGTGAGTGTGGCCTTTCTCAAAATATTTTGTTTTTGCTCTTTTGGTGGTGGTTGTTGTTTTGAGACAGAGGCTCACTATGTAGTCCAAGCTGGCCTAGAACTCCAGCCTTCTTGCTTCTGCCTCCAAAGTGCTGGAAGTCACACACACACACACACACACACACACACACACACACACACANCACACACACACACACACACACACCACTCCTGTCCCCATTTTCAAAAGCTCTTGTCCTTGCCCTGCCAGTGCTACTCTGAGATGATGTAGACCTAGTGATGGCATGAACAAGGTACTTACCCTAGTACTGGTGGTGCAGAATCTTTGCAGTTTGAGGTATAGCAACAAAGCTATTTATTTTAATTTAATTTCTTTTCTCTTCTTCATTGTTTCACAAATACAATTCTTTTTTGTTTGTTTGTTTTTCAAGACAAGGTTTCTTTGTGTATCCCTGGCTGTCTTGGAACTTGATCTATAAACCAGACTAGCCTCAAACTTACAGAGCTCCACCTGTCTCTGCCTCTGAGTGCTGGGATTAAAGACCTGTACCACCACTACTTGACAACACATAGAATCTTTCTTGCTGAAGATCTTAGAACTCTTAGCCTATGATTTTTTTCTTTTCTTATTAAATCAAGAACTGTCACTTAAAGGAAACATATTATGGCCTCCTGCTGCTCTTGCACTTGGGACCACTGGTAAGTAAATGAGTGCCTGAACAAAAGTTCTGTGTTATTAGAACAGTTTTTGGTAATTTAGATTCCCAGTGGCTAGCAGGTGGGTGACAGATGCAGCATAGATTGGCTGGATTAGGATGATTCAAGTCTACCCAAGGCAGAGCAGAACAAAGAGAAATCTCATATTACTCAGAATGTACTGATTAAAAACTTATGAATTGTGGAGGCCGGAGAGATAGCTCGGAGGTTAAGAGCTCTTACAACTACCTGTAATTGCAGCCTCTGTGTAATAGTGATCAGAGACAAAGCATCTTCAGGGAATGTCGCTCATGTGTGCATGCTCATAGTACTCAAATGCCTAATTTCTTACTGTTCCCTTTGGAGTAGAGCCCACATGACAGCTTCTGGGGAAAGTGGCTAGCTATCCTAGTCAGGATCGTGGCAACTCTTACAAAGGACAACATTTAATTGGGGCTGACTTACATTTTCAGAGGTTTAGTGGTCCATTATCATCATGGCGGGATGCAGGCAGACATGGTGTTGGAGGAGCCAAGAGCTATACAGTTTTATTCTAAGGCCATAGAAGGAGACTGAATTCCACACTTGACCATAGGAGACTTCAAAACCCACCACCACAGTGACACACTTCCTCCAACAAGGCCACACAACTCCAACAAAGTTACACCTCCTCATAGTACCGCTCACTATGGCCAAGCATTCTAATACATAAGTCTGCAGGAGCCATTCCTACTCAAACCACAACGCTAGCCCTAGTTTTTGTTTTGGTTTGGTTTTTTGAGATGGGGGTTTTTCTGTGTAGTCCAGACTGGCTTGGAACTCACTCTATAGACCAAGCTGGCCTCAAATTCACAGAGATCTGTCTGCTTCTGCCTCCTGAGCACTGGGATTAAAGGTGTGCACTACGATGGCCCAACTAGTTCTAGTCTTACTAAATTTATTTATTTAAGAGGCAGGGTTTGCTATGTTCCCCAGGCTGGCCTTTAGAGTTATGCTCCCTCAACCCCTGTGCATGTGTGTGTGTGTGCAAGACAGAGACTGAGAGACTGAGAGACTGAGACTTACTGTGTAGCTTAGAAACTCATAGTACTATGTGGTCCAGGCTGGCCTCTCACAGAGATTGCCTCTCCCCGGTACTGGAACAAACATGCTTCTGCCTCCAGTTTCTTTTATTTTTGGGGGGTGAAAGGAAGTTTCAAGACAGGGTCTCACTATGCAACTCTGATTGTCCTGTCCTRGAACTCACTCTGTAGACAAAGCTGGCCTCTAACTCACAGAGATCCACCTGCCTCTGCCTCCAAAGTTCTGGGATTAAAGACCTGCTCCACTCATCCATGCCTCCGGTTTCTTAATCCTTCTTCCTCCAGAGCCTCCTGAGTGTTGGGGTAGATAGGCATGTACTACCACATCGGGCTTACTTTGTTGTTTTACTTTCATACCTGATCTGTAGCTAGGTGGACAGAAACATTTCAGGTTGGTAGTCAGTTTTCTCTGACAAGTTTGAAGTTATGCTTTGTACTCTTGTCGTGTCTCAAATTGCTGCGAAATCCAAAACCTTTCTGATTTGTGATTGCTCTGCCCTGGTCAGTACGCCTTGGTATTGGTGTGTTTATAACACTCTCAACTAGCTCTTCTCTGTCTATCCTGGGAATTCCTTGAATTATTATTATCTTTTCCTCTTTATTTTCACCATTCTCTGAAACTCATGTTATTTAGCTTTTTAATGTCTTGAACTGACCCTCTCATCTTCTCCCTTCTCCCTGGCTTATGTGCTGTTTCTTTGTCTTTTTGCTTCAGTTTCTAAATTTCCTTTCACCTTAGCATCATAACCCTTCTATTGATGTTTTTGTTTGTTTCCAACATACTTTTAATTTCCTAGCACCTTTCCCCCTGAGTAGTTCTTTAAGAACACATGTATAATATCCCATTGTTTTGAGGATATGGTCTTATTTCCCTGAGGATTTTAATGATACGATTTTTCTTCTCACAGCATAGTCTACTGCCTCTAAATTGCTTTTTTCCTGGAACTTTCTTTCTGTCTTCTTTGAATAAATCAGCCCAATGATCTTGGCTTGCCTAGATGTTTTAGGAGTGGGAGAGTCAAAAGCTGCCTGAGTCCAAAGTGCATGGGATTCAGTTTTGTCTTATGTTAGGTGTTGAGGTGGGCTGCTTGTGGGGTCTCACATCCAGAAATCTTTCCCACTCTCTTACTCTAGGTATTTTAGGAATGGTGTACAGGAGGGGGCAAAATACAGTCACTTATCTACAATTCCTAGCCTCATTTTTACAAGATCTTCAGTCTACCACTATGCCTTGTGCCCAACTCAGTTCAAAGGCTCCTGCTTTACCTCTCCAGAGAGTGAGTTCTGTTCTCCCTGGGGTGATTAGGAGGATGCAGTTGTCTAACTGTTTAGCTTTAACTCCACCCATTGTTTCAGAACATTTGCTCCTTCCCTGGACATGGAGTCTGAGGTGAAGGTGGGGATATATCAGCCTTTGAGGCTGTGAGATCCATTAACCTGACCTGCATCCTGGCTTTCTTGGCTGTTACTGTTGTCACCTCTCCTGTTAGCTCTGTCTTTGGGTGGTCTATAACTTTAACAAAATCTGCTAGTTACTGTGCCTATAAGCTCAGCACTCAGGAGGGTTGGGGTAGGGAGGAAGATCTCAAATGAGACCATCATGAACTACTTAGTAAATTTTTGTCTTTAAAAATAAAACCACCTGATTTCCTGAAGTTATAGTGGGACTTCTGGAGGGAGAAACATTGGAACACATAACTCAGACCCATAAAGGCAGTCATGGAGCAGGGAAGGGCAGGTGTTCCAGATGGGGACCATCTAGAGGGAAAGGAGATAATGATTAAAACATAGGGAAAAGAGGCAAGTGGGCTTGCTGTACAGGGTCCAGGAAGTGGAAGGATGATGGAGACAGGCTGGAAAGCAAGTTGGTCATCATGAGCTCAACCTAGAACTGCCAGGACACCTTACCCATTAGTGGCTCCTGCAGTGACAGTTACAAGAGTATTATAATAGTTCAGGTCATCAGAAGAGGATAATGCAGGATGGGTTTTCAGAAGTGGAAGGCGAGAAGATGTAAGGGACTCAACAGGTGAAACTAATGGGATTTCTGGAGTAGATGATGGGTGAGGGAGAAAAGAGCTGATGATGGTGCTATAATTTGGGCCTTGGGGAGATAGTGTTGAGAAAGACCAGAGGGGGCTTTGTGTGCATGTGGGAACATGATGGGGAAGATGAAGGAAAGGCCAAGTTCAGCTATAGAATAGATAGATGTTTGGCACATACATCAAAACACTATAGTTTTAAAGCCTTATACTTCAACTTTCAAAAGTCTTACGTTGCTTGGGAGGGAGCAAGGAAATCAGTCCCTTAGAAGATAGAGGGACCATTTTTGAGTTGTTAAAAGTAATCAAAACATTTTTATTTTGGGATGCTCTCAGTGGCTTCTTGGGTACTGTATACACCTACTCATCAGCAGAGGCCTTGTTTCCCATCTTTCTTAACTCTTCCTCCCACTTTGATGGTATCAAACCCTTTGTGTTTTTAGCCCTTAAATAGAGAAAGAAATTTCTTTCTTTGAATTTTGTAGCTAAAAGGAAGATAGCGAAGGGGCTGTGTTCATTGACCCACTGTGGACGTGTTCTGTCGATGGTAGATAAGGGAGGTGAGGAAAGGGCCCTGATGAGAGGGTTTTCTAATTCCTAAGGAATATACCCGCTGTGGCTACTTCCCATCAACTACATGATGCCATTGGAAATGGAGCCAGAGAGCAGTATGCACAGTCAGGCGAGCCAGTGAAAAGAGCAGGACCAGCCCAATGACTCCTTGTTAGCAGCTTGTGGTAGCAGCAGGGCCTTGTCTTTGAGATGATCTGACTTGTTCTGAGCACGATCTCAGCAAACACGCTGTCTCCCTGCTGAAGCCCAGGCCTCTCTGATACACCTTGGGGTAGAAGTAGTGATATAATCAGCTTTCTTCCTTCCCCTTCGCCTCATGCCACCTTGGCAGCACCCACAGATCCACCATTAATACTCACTACTACTACAAGTACAAACCGCCTCCATTTGAGTGAAGGCTGGCTGTGTTACAGGCAGTGACCGAGGCACTTTACATACCTTAACTCATTTGATATCTCTACCAACCCTCAGAAGTAATTACTATTAAATAGTAATTACTATTAAATTTAATTACTATAAACTACTTTATAGGTGAAAAAATTGAGGCTCAGAGGTGAAGCAGATTCTTCAGAGTCTGTGGAGCAGATTCAGACCCAGGCAGCTTGACTCCTAAGGCTTGCCCTGGGAATGCTCTCTACTGGTTTTTTTTTTTTTTTCTGCCCCTGTAGAATCTCAACTCTAATGGTTTGTTAGAGTTGCCAATAAACTGTAGGATACTCTGGTATACTTAAATTGTGATTAAACAACAAATATTTATGCAGTATAAATATACACTTATTATATAGGATATACTTATATTTAAGTGTTTTTAATGTTTGTCTGAAATTCAGGCTTTTTATTTTGGCAGTGTTGGGAATGACTGAACCAGGGTCTTGCTGGTAGATAAGAAATCTACCACGGAAGCTACATCAGGCCATCAAAGCCAGATTTCAACCAAGAATTTTACATTTTATTTTACTGATTCTGGTATCAGCTTAGCAGACTTTTATTTGTCTGTTTTGAAATAGGGTATCATAGAGCATAGGTTGGCCTCAAACTTGCTAAGTAGCTAGAATTAGCCTTGAATTCCCAATACTCCTGCCTAGCCCCTTTCAAGTGCTAGGATGATGACCATGTACTACTTGCCTGGAAGACTGGTGAGGTATGGGAGCCATGGTCATTCTGTGGGGTTTCTCTGGCTCAGTGGTACTGGGCTTCAAACCTCTGATTCTTGGTACATTTTAAACCAGAACAGACTTAGTGTCTGAACCATAACTCTTACTTTTTGTCTTTAAAGAAAGAATATTAGGGCTAGGCATATCTGTAGATAGTAGCAGCTCACCCCTGTAATCCCAACACTTGGGAGGCAGAGGCAGGAGGAACACTGCAAGTTCCAAGTTAGTCTAGTGTACATAGCAAGCTCTAGACCAGCAAGGGCTGTGACCTTGTCTCAAAATAACAGCAACAGCAACAACCATGCAAATGGCCATAGCACTCTACAGAAATATGTCAGATTATAGCCAGAAAATTGTTGTGTGTTCCTTGCCAAAACAAAAAGGTGACCACAGCAGAGATCTTGTCTGCCACCAAGTCTTCACTTTTCCATAAGAGTCACTTTGACCTCAACCCACTTTTTTTGGAAAGTGAGTTTCTTAAACTCCCTCAGAGGCAAGTGCTGCTGTACCTCTAATCTCAGTCTTTTGCTGATCACATGGGCCAGATGTTGTCTTCAAGTTTAATCTTGATGCAGCTTGACCTCATTATCCCTGTTCTTGGAGCAGCTGTGGCAGGCGGGCAGCTTACATGTCAGCAGGAGACATGCTGGCTGCTCATGGTCTGCCCTGGGCTGATGGTCTATTCTTTTTGGCTGTGTCTCTTGGACGGTGACATCTGTGCCTTAGCCTGGTGCCAGAGTTTTTAAAAACTGTGTCAGTCATTGGGTAATGTCCCTAGCCAGATACTGGGAAATTTTACAATTGGACTGTCCCAGAAAACCTAAGCACTTGTTCTTTCAAGGAGGTATTCTTGCTTGGTTCAAGGCCAGTCCTTACCCAAGCTTGCCCCATCTCTTATTTTCTTTCTCACTTCAACTCTTCCTTTCTCTAACATCTGCTAGACATTCTTCATGCAGGAGGGAATCTGCCACATAGGTAATGGAGAATGGGTTTGGGTCTGGAATAAACATTTATTACAGCTAGCAAGAAAAGGACAACCAGGTCAGTGGAAAAATGGGCAAGTGAAATGAACATGCAGTTCACCAAAAAGAAAAACTCAAAAAGATATCCATGACCTCAAGCTCATCTCCAGCTTCTCTAATAGTGATCTGACAGTGCAAACAAAACAGGAGCTTGGGTTTAGCTACTGATGGTGTACTTTCCGGCAAATACAAGGCTCTGGGCTAGTGCTGAGCACACACACAAGTGAAAGGAATGTAAACAAAATATGATGTTATACTTACAGAATTGACGAAGGTCAAAAGTCTGACATTGTAGGAGTCAGTAGTGTCCCTAGGGGATATATAGGAGTCCACTGTCCTTCACTGGCTGCACAAATTGTTAGAACGGTGCTTAGAGAACAAGAGTTTGGTGTGTTGTCTGATGCAGCAGTTCCAATGGCACATCCGTTTCTAAGAGAAATTCTTACATGCCTTTGATAAGAGTCAAGGTTTTTCTTTTGTATGTATAGGTGCTTTGACTGTATACCACATGAATGCCTATTGCCTACTGAAGCCCAACAGGCAGTATGATCTCCTGGGACTGGATTTACAGATGGTTGTAAGCTGCTATGTAGGTGCTGGGAATTGAACCCGGATCCTCTGGAAGAATAGCCTGCATTCTTCTTCTTCTTCTTCTTCTTCTTCTTCTTCTTCTTCTTCTTCTTCTTCTTCT
>BDUI01000709.1:75838-87969 GCA_002335545.1 Apodemus speciosus | reverse complement strand
CGCCACCACCGCCCGGCTTCTTTTTTTAAGATACATTTATTTCTTTAATAATTTTATCCTTAATTTATGTGCATCGGTGTTTTGCTTGTGTGTCTGTCCATGTGAGGGTGTTAGGTCCCCTGGAACTGGAGCTACTGCCCTGTAGGTGCTGAGAATTGTACCTAGTCCTCTGAAAGAATGGCCAGTGCTCTTAACCACTGAGCCATCTCGGCAGCCCCAGCTTTTCATTTTTAATTTCTAGTTGGTTTGTTTTAAAACAGGGCCTCATGTAGTCCAGGTTGGCTTCAAATTTGTTATTTAGCTGAGGATGGCCTTGAACTTCTGATCTCCTGCCTCTTTTTTCCTTTGTTTTGGGATTATACCACCACAACTGTCCAGTTTTTGGACATTTTAAATTGATTTTATTATGACTATGACTTTTTAATCAATCACAAAAATGGAACAGTTAGTGTATTAAATTCAGTTTGCCTGTTAAATTAGCATTAACAATTACAGTTTTTTTGACTTGTATGCTGTGGTTCTTTTAGCTTTAAAAAGAAGCAAGGATCTGTCAGCACTGCCTCAGTCTGTATGAGATATTCTAATGCTATTAATACCATAGACAGCATCATTTGTAAGCAATAGACATTTGTTCTCATTTTCTTTTCTTTTCTTTTTTAAAGATTTATTTATTTATTATATGTAAGTACACTGTAGCTGTCTTCAGACACACCAGAAGAGGGCGTCAGATCTTGTTATGGATGGTTGTGAGCCACCATGTGGTTGCTGGGATTTGAACTCAGGACCTTTAAGGAAGAGCAGTCAGTGCTCTCAACTGTTGAGCCATCTCTCCAGCCCCCTTGTTCCCATTTTCTAAAGACGGGAAATCTAAGATCAAGGTATCTAATAAGGCCTCTGTTTGATTCTTAGATCACCGACTTAGTACATTCAGGAGTTGTGTCCCTCCATGACCTGTTCGGTTCCCAAAGGTCACACTCGCTTACACCATCATGTTGAAGTACGTAGAGTCATCACTTGTGAGTGTGGAAGGACAGACAGAAATACAGTCAATGAATAGTGAGCGATTCTTCGTTTAGTCATGACTCAACTCTGCTATATAGAGCAGTATACAGTCACTGAAATTAACAAATTAACAAGAAAAAAGAAAATGAGAGCTGGAGATATGCTTCAGTGGTTTGATCCCAGCATAAAACAGACAAATATTATAATAATGATGACAGAACATAGTATGTATGTATGTATGTATGTATGTGAGTGTGAGTATGTGTGTCTGCACACATGTGTGCACATACATGTGCTTGCCTTTAATGGAAGGTTGTGGAGGTTGATGTCAGGATGTCCTCCTCTATTGTTCTCTTTGTTTTTTGAGATAGGGTCTTTCATTGAACCTGGAATTTGCCATTTCAGCTAGAGCAACTAGTTAGTAAGCCTTCCAAGTGCTAGGGTTATGGATCCATGCTACCATGCCTGGCTTTTTATGTGGGCACTGGGAATCCAAAATCAGGTCCTCAAGCTCCCACACAAGCACTTTACCCACTGAGCAACCTCTAATGCCATTCCTCTGGAGCATCCATCTTGTTTTTGAAACAAAATATCTTCTTGGCAGCTAAGGCTTGCTGATCAGGCTGGGCTATTTAGCTATGGCACGCTGGATCTACCTGTCCCCACCTTCCCAGCTCTGGGATTGCAAACTCACCACTGTGTGCAGCTCTTAGAGGATATCAGATGCCAAGCGCAGGTCTTCATACTTGCACAGCAAGCAGTCTATCAACTGAGCTTGCTTGATATCTAGTTCTGTATGTATTGATTTTTTCCCCCTGTGATAGGTTTATTTCATTTTCTACTCTCCTCAGTCCCAGATATGTATCCTTTCCTCTCCCTGCAACTTTCTAGCATGGTTGTAGTCATACCTTTTCATATTTTAAATTATTCAAATCAAGTAGTCACATCTGAAATTATGTGCTATGATAGTATTTCCTTGTCTAACTCTCACTATGCTGGAGTTGGTGTTTGCTTCTTTCATTCCCTATCAGCTAATCTGCCTTTTTTTGTTGTCTAACAGTCACTCCACTGGAACATCCTGAGCCTTCCACAGTCTGTTAAATCTGTATGTGGCTCTGCAGGCTTGCTGGGCAATGGCTTTAGGCTCACCAAATGGTTCCTTTTGTTCCTTCTGGTGGCAGCCAGGGCCTTGGCATGCCTGAGAGCTGTATTTTCTAGACATTCATTGATTGATTAATTGATTTAGACAAGATAAATAGATGGAAAATTAAGGAGACCTAGAAGGTGAAAGAGCCTCTCCTTCTAGAGGCCAGCTGAAGTCTTTTACCAACCAAGAGTAAAAAATTACAGCATAATTTGCTATGGAGGTTGCCTGTGTAAACACAGGAAAATAAATAAATAAATAAACAAAATATATGTGTGTATGTATATGTGTGTGTATATACATATATATACACACATAGAGAGAGAGACAGAGACAGACAGACACACACACACACACASASAGAGAGAGAGAGAGAGAAAGAGAGAGAGAGAGAGAATGAGAATGAGAATGTTAAAATAGTAATGAACCTAAGGCCTAACTGTGTATGATCAAGGGTAGCCTTCTTCCTTTCCTATCTGTAAACCTGACATTTTCTGAGAATTTCACAAACAAGACTAGAAACTTTCATAAAGATAATAGTTAAAATGAAAGAGGCTATAGATATAGTTCCATAGTTAGGCTCACTTGCTGCTTGTGCAGAGGACCTGAGTTCAGTTCCCTTACCCACAACTCCAGCTGTCTATAACTACAGTGCTAGGAGATCTGACACCCTCTTCTGTCCTCCATAGGTACTACATACACATAGTGTACTTAAAAGACAGGCAAAATACTCATACACATAAAAATGGAAATAAAGAAATAGAGACTAGAAAGTCTATTTACAGTAAAAGACACAATATGTGTCATACTTTGTGAACCCCTCAAGGCCCTCATCAGTTTTTTACCTCATCAGATTGTGACCCCACCTAAGGCACCGAGGAACCACCTTTTGACCTCATTTTTCAAAAAAGAGGGAAGAAAATTTCTTAGAAACTTTTTGAATAATGGAATTTCAGGGATTAGAAAGGTATCTTGGTGGTTAAGAACACTTGTTGCTAATGCCAATGACCCAGGTTTAATTTCCAATACCCACGTGGTGGTTCACAACCATCTGTAACTCCAGTTCTAGAGAGCTACATGTATGTATGTGTTCTAGAGCATACATGTATGTATGTGTGCACATACATGCATGTCAGCAAAACACACAGATAAATTAAAATAAGTAAGTCCAAAAACAAGAACAATGGGATGTTAAGAACCACTAAGGCAATATACATAGCTGTTGCTGAGACACTTTCATGTAGCTCTTTGAGATATTCACACCCCTTTGGAGTGCGTACTGCCCTTCATTTGTGTTACAATCCCTTCCTGTTTTTTCTGCTTTCTACCAGCTTATCCTGAAGTTCTCTTTAGTGAAGTCAAGAATTCTGGCTTCACCTGAGCAGAATTCTTAGCAACCATTCAGGCTACTACAACTGGCAGCATAGAGCTCTGGCCTATGTCCCGCGGCCACTGATGTGCTGGTCTGACTGGGTAGGACACTCGGGTTGGAAAGGGCTTCCTTAAGACACTGGAGATATTGGTCCAGGAGCTTTTCAGCATCCTTGTTGATGACTGTTCTGTGTAACCTCCTTTTTTTTTTTTTTTCTCTGCTCATAGGTATTTTATTATCACCACTAGAGATACAAGGTCCTAATCTCAATATGTTTGACGAAGGACCTTAACAAGGGACAGGCCCTATATACTATTTCAGGGGTCCTTGGGGGAGAGAGAGTTACACTATGAAAGTGATGTGGAGGCAGAGGCAGGCAGTCATTGAAATGACATGGGTGCAAGCCAAGGAGGACCAGCTGCCACTAGAAGCTAGAGAGGCAAGGAATGGGCCCTTCCCATAGCCCTGCCTGTGAGCAGATTTCCACTAAAACTGATGCTGAATTTCTGGACTCGGAAAACTGAAAAAGGATGCATTCCTGTTGTCTTCGGACATCAAGTTTGTGCTCATCTGTTACCTTCACCCGAGGAAAAAGTATAGGAAGCTCACTAGGTTCCTACTAATCTTTTTCCAGCTGGGGCTTTCTGTGAGTCCCAGCCTTCACCACAGAAGGAAGCCCCACCCCCACCGCCTTAGGTCGTTCTCCACCCCCTCGCTTTCTTTTCCTCTGGGATTCCCCAGTTGCTAGATAGTGGACTCCCTGCATGAGTCTTATACTTGCTCCTGTTTTCCATAGGCTAGCCTTTCTGGATGATGCTGTCCTGAACTGTCTTGTGATCATACTTGTTACGTTAAAAACATTTCTGCAGCTTTATTTTTAATTTCCTAGAGCTCTCTCTTGTTGCTTTTTAAAATAACAGCCGCCTCTTAATGGATGCAATCTTTTTTTTTTATTTCTCTGAGGAGATTAATTATAGTTTTTCTATGTGTCTGCTCTTTATATTATTTTTCTTTTCAAAATGTCCATCAAAACATTCCTAAATCTGTTTTGGCAATCTCCTCAAGTATCCAGTGACATTTGRCTGATCATTCATATGGAAGACTGCAATTCCAAAGTGCACRGTGGGAGATGGTCAGGTGAAGGTTGAAGAAGGCTATAGGTGTGGGCAGTGGTCTTCTCTCTGGGAGAGAGGATTGTAGGTAGCCTTTTCCAGACCTCTGCAGCAGTGAGACTGGGCTGGGCTGGCTTCTGTCACTGTAACAACTTAGAAAGGTAGTGAGCTTCAGCCCATCATTTCAGAAGTGGTTCACGGCCCGATGGGCCTGATTGCAATGGAAACAAGTAGCAGAGCAAAACAGACTATCTCATAGCCAGCAAGGGAAACTGGGAGACTCGGGGAGCACCTCCTTAGTGACGCAAAGACCTTCCACTGGACCTCACCACCTGAAGACTCTGGCATAGAGGTTCTCAACCTATGGGACATGACCCCTTTGGGGGATTAAATTACCCTATCACAGGGATTGCGTATCAGATATCCTGCATACTGTAATTTATATTATAATTCATAATACTAGGAAAATTCGTTATGATATAGCAATGAAAGTAATTTTATGGTATGGGTCACCACAACATGAGAAACTATATTAAAGGTTGCAGCATTAGGAAGGTTGGGAGCCACTGCTCTACCACTTTTACATAGTGCCAAGTCTGGGGATCAAATTCTTTAACAAATAGACCTTAAGGGGACATGGAGATCCAAGAGAAGACCCTTCTGGCTCGCTGCCGAAGAGTGAGCCTGCTTAGTGCTCTATGGAGCTGTGGGCTGCTGCCTCCATCTCACTCCTGGCTGGGGTTGCTGCTGCTTCAGGGGCCTTGCCTCCTTTCTATCCTTATGGTGGCCAACAGGAGAATGGTGGATTCCTATGACCATGTTGTGTACTCTGGCCCTGACATCCTGGCAGAGGTCCTTTGGCATTTGGCTCAACCTATGCTGCCAGAGTATCTCCATAGCGTCAGACACGGAAGTGGCAGGTTACAGGAGTCACAAGAAAATGCAGAGAGCACTCAGAGCCACATAAGCACGTCTGCCAGATGTTTGCTTTTACTATCACTCCTGGAGACTGGAACATCCCAGGCTGTGTAAGGGAGAGACCTCCGAGTATTGCGGATTCCCCAGATTTCAGTTTGCCTGTGTTTGCAGCCTCCATCATTCCCACCTTCCAAGACCAGTACTGGGTGCCAGACTTTGCAGGAGCTACAGTTTTCTTGCTGGGTGGAACTTTCCTTGCATTTTTCCTCCATCCCCTGCATTATGACTACAGTCCACATGCTGCCCTAGAGTACAGCCTCTGCCATCTGCTGTCACCAGTTGCTGTCGAGGTTTCTTACTCTGTCTTTGTGATTTGCACTTTTTAGGAAGGACATCTCAGACCAGGTGTATGGCTTACACTATAATACTTCAGGAGTCTCAGGCAGTAGGAGTTTGATACCAGCCTTGGCTATTAGTGAGTTCCAGGGTAGCTTTGGGTATAAAGTAAGACCCTGTTTAAACAAGAAAGCAAAAGAAAAAAATGCCCATCCAAATTAGAATAGAAATAAATCCTTATGTTTGAGTTTGAGTTTTTACATTCTACTAGATTTTTTTTTTTTTTTTTTTTTTGCTTTATTGTAAATTAAAGGCCTTCTGAGCCTAGGATCCCCTAGCTTTCCTGACTTTCTCATCTTTTCTAAACTTTCTAAAAGTTCTTGTTGAAACTTTAGGCAGCTCGATACAATGACTAAATAGACTTCCTTAGCTTTCCACTCACCCCTGTCTTCCCTCTCCTGACCCACCCTACTCCTGCCTCTCCAAGACAGACAGCTCTCCGCCATCAAGGAACTCTGTGGTGTGGCCTCTGGCAGCTGGTTTTCTTTTGCTTCTCAGAGCTCTGTGCCTCAGTGCTGCTCATCCCTTTTCTTTGGACTCTTCATTTCTCACAACAGCCCCTTGTTGTCTTCTTTGTGTTGTATCTCTCTGTGCTGTCCCGCCCATGGCTCCATGGATGTTTCCATGTTGTCTTACTGGGGACAACTCCCCCATCTAGCTCTGATTGAGCTTTCTATCTAGTTGACCATCCCATCATGAAACTGGCAGCTCTCTGGGTTCCTCAGGGAGCTCCCAGCTTCTACCTCACCTGCTTCTGTGATCTTTGATGTGTTGGAACCCAGAGTCTGCCTTCCCTCCTGCCTCTGCCTTCCCTCCTGCCTCTGCCTTCCTCCTGCCTGCCTTCCCTCCTGCCTCTGCCTCTCATCTGACAGGTGCCTTTTATTTCCTGTCCACTCACTGTCTCTCTCCTCCCTGCTCCCACCCTGTGTGGTGTTCTTATTCCCTCTCACCAGCTGCCTCACAGGCATTAGAACATTTTTCTGACCTTCTAACCACTTTCATTCTTTCCTTCCCCAAATCAGCTTCCCCAGACTCTGTAGTAGGGTTCCTGCCGATAGCAGCACATCTGCTCCTACGTGTGAGGTTCCTTCATAGCATCCCCCGAGGTTGTGGCACAGCCTCTCTCTGCCAGCATGCAAACTCTTGACTTAGACAGAGCCCAGGTTTCTGCCCCTGGCTTCGTTGTTCCCTGCTGTGCTTAGGACACTGACTAGGAGATTTACTCCTATTGCCCCCTACCTCTGAGCCTCCCTTCCTCTGCCTGGCCTCCTTCCTCTAATGTTCTCTCCTTACTCCATTTTTCTCCTCCTCTCTCAACTTCCATGGCTTGACTCTGATGTCTTTGCCCCCAGAGGCCTTCCTGCTGGCTCAGCCCAGCTTTCCCAGCAGCCTCATGTGCCATAGCATCACTGTTCACTTCTTTCTGCTGCCTCCCACTCACCTTCCCCAGCTGAGCCAGTCAGTCCTAAATAGCTACATGCTCTGAACCCCAGCTGCAGCTGCAGCCTGCAGCAGGATGAGCAGAGGAGAGAAGGGTACTGTTGTACTATTGGATGTGTTCCTAGCCCTGTAATAGTGTCTGCAGAGTTCTGGCCACCTGTGAGAACTCTGCTCGTTTGGTTCTCAGGGTCATCACAACAAAAGACCAACTCTGAGAATCTTAAAACAACTGAGATCTTTGGAGGGCATCAAACAGGACTGTATCCCTTAAGGCCTTGAGTCCTTTTTGACTTCTTCCAGTTTCTTATGTTTGCAATTGATGCTTGGCTTCCTAGGCTTGTAGACCAATCATTATAGTCTCATGACTGGCTGTCTCTTTATATTATCTTCCATCTATGATTCTGTCACTGTCCATGTTTCTCCATGTTACAAGAACACCAGGCATATATTGGGTTATAAATGCCATCTAGTAACTATCAGAACTCCTTGGTAAAGACTCCATTTGTAGATAAGGTCATACTCGGAAGTATAGGACTTTAACATATCTTTTTGAAGAGACCCAAGCCGGGTGTGGTGGCGCACACCTGTAATCCCAGCACTTGGGAGGCAGAGGCAGGCGGATCTCTGAATTCGAGGCCAGCCTGGTCTACAGAGTGAATTCCAGGACAGCCAGGGCTACACAGAGAAACCCTGTCTCGAAAAACAAAAAACAAAAAACAAACAAACAAACAAACAAAAAACCAAGAAGAGACCCAATTTAGGGTATGTGTCTTGAACTTACCAGGCCCTAGAGTCCCTCAAAGCTTCTGAGAGTCCTGCTCTTACCCAGCCAAGGCCTTTTGCCTCCCATCTTAAACCATGAAAGAGGAGTTTATGAATGGAGAGCAGGCCAACATGACTCTGGAAACTTCCTGGACCATCTGCCAATATCTGCTGTCTGCTTTGCCTTACTGCAGACACGGTCCAGTCATGTTTAGAATTGAGACTTTAGTGCTTCTCAACACCCACCACACTCAGCTCTGAAACTTGACTGTTTTAGTTCCTACCTTTAACTTGCATACGAGTCCATTCGGGCTACCTTAACAAATGCCACAGACCAGGGAGTTTATAAACAACACACATATTTTCTCGTAGTCTGGAGGCTGGGAAGTCCAAGGTCAGAGTTTCAACATGTAAATTTGGGGCAGAAGCAAACATTCAGTCTGCCAGGTGTTCTCTACTGCCCTGCTCTTTTGTCCTTCCTTGTGTCCCGCCAGCAGCACACTGGGCTCTAATTTTTGTGGAGAGGACACTTTATACACTGTTAGCTTGGGCGTACTGTTCCCAAAAGGAGCTGTACCTTATTAATCTTTACTAAATGCTCCACAATATTTCTGAATGAGTTTTAATGGCCTTGCATGGTTTTTCTCACTGTGTGGCCTGAAGTACTCATTCATTCATTCATTCACCATGCATTTATTCTTTATTACCTGTCTCAGGCATATATTTAATTTTGTGCCAAGCATTATGTAGAGTGTTACAGAGACAGTAGAGGAATAGATAGGGACAAAGTTATTGTGCTTGAGATACTCATAGTGCCCAGTAAAAGGAGACATATGGATCAGCAAGTTGTTGTAACATCAAATGTACCTGCTAAGGATGTAGATCCATTCCAGGGAGAGCCTCTCAGTGGGAACTCTGTGGGTGAGAATGGGGTGGCTGAAGGGGGGAGAGCTGCCCAAATAGGGCTGTCAGAGCCAGCTAGGGATATAGGTGTCTAGGAAGGCATTTCATTTCAGATTCCTAAAGGATATGGAGAAATCAGGGCAAGTGCCCTTTCCTATTGGGGGGTGGGGTGTGGGCAGCAGGTTAACAGTGATGGCTTCTTGCACCAGAGGGCAGTATTGGCCTTGAGTTTGTTATTCTTCCTAGGACAAAGGAACAAAGCAGTCACCCCCATGTCTGCAGTCCCTGTGAACTGTCCCTTATCCTCTTCCTACTATTCTCCAGGCTGTTGAGATGCCCTCATGCCTCCGATCTCTGAGTCTCTTTGCACACATAGAAGCTCTATGTAGCAGCAGCCGATACTCAGGCTTCCTCTTCCTGTAGCATTTAAATGGAGGCTTGCTGAGCACTGTGGGACCATACAAAGCCATTGATAAGTATAAGTGGCCCAGTTCCACCCAGGGCCACATAGAGCCCTTGGCGCTCAGGCTGCCATAATGTTCTGGTGTTTTGCTGAAGCTCAGAGACCCGGGTGTACACGCAGGCTGGGTGTCCCTGTTGTGGTGTTCTCTTGTCTTCTCAGGTACCTTATGACAACCCTACGTACAAATAACCAACAAAGCCTGTTTCCCTCTGCCCGGCCCCCAGCTCACACCAGTCATCCTGGGCCACTGCAAGCAATTGCAGGCTGGGTGGAGCAGAAAGTCTTGGCAGAGCATTCCTCCCTGGCTGCCATCCTTTGGTGGATGCACTGCTCTCTGTAGGATGCCTCATGGTGAACTAAACATGACCACAGGGGCCTGCAGGAACTGGCAGTCAAAAGGGACAGATGAAAGGACACGTCTTTAAGCTACAGTAGCTGATACCAAAGCACCAGGGAAAGGGCAGACTGAGGCTGATTTCTGGGTAGTGGGAATGGAGCAAGGGAAGGTTGGGCAGGGTCTAGGAAGAGGGAAATAGGTTTTGTTGGTTAGTTTGGTCGATACTAGGGCCTATTTCTGAGTTGTTCTTCCTTCTTACTGCACAACTGGCCGCTTTCCAGCACACTTGAGTCAGCACAGGTAGTCAAGACTGCCGGCTACAGTACCCAAGGCAGGATGCTGCCTTGTGACCTCTCTACTACCTACTCCGTGAAAGCTGATATAGTTAAGATCAAAGCTGTGCGTATTCTAGAAGGAACATTCTAGGGCCTGCTACTTGACTGCAGCACTTACAGGGCTTCCTGCCCTGTTCCCTAGCCAGGCTGCTCTATCAGGGAGCACATCTCTTTGGCAGTATCGTAGCCATGTTATCTGAACCCAAACTGGGCTACATGGAATTCTGTGCTGCTTCTGGTTACAGGAGGCAGCCTACAAGACATAGTTCAGGTCTGAAGAAGCAGAGTTTCTAGGGACATTTGATGATTTATTGGGCAAATTGAAACTTCCCTGGCATTATCTGGAGCATGTGAGTGCTGGCACTGTTGCTGTCTGCTGGTCAGCATGGGGTGTCGAGGGAGACCCTGAGTTGGTGGAGGTCAGGAGGGGCTTTTTTTTTATTGTAGGTTTTCTAGTTTGGGTATTTTCAGTGTTTAAGTATCTACCTGTCACCCCATATTTCTGATGAAAGTGACAACTCAGTTCCATAGTAGAGACGTAATACCTCTCAGTTCAGAGCTCCCTCTGGAGAGAAGCATAAATATTGTACTCAAATTTGGTTGTTGTTAGTTAATCCTAAAGCACCTGTAAAGGAGCCTCTTAAGGAGAGGACTCTGTGGAATCGCCTGCTGACAGTGGGAACTTGGCGTGGGTGCAACAGACCTCACACCTGTGATGTTGGGACCTTTGCCCTGCCTCATTTGGCATTTTGTTGTAGGCACCATTTCAGCTCCTTGGTTTTCTGTCTAGAAGGGGGAATGCTGATTTCTTAGATCCAGTGTTGGATAAAACTGAAGCAGGAAGAAAAGAAAAGTTTCCCATGAGCTGCCTTAAGTAGCAAGGTAGAAACAGGTGTGGTAGATGCCCATCGCTTCCCTGTGGCTCATCTTCCCAGAGAGGAGTTATTTACACATCCTCAGTGGCAGTCACAGCAGTCTGATTCCCATGTTTTTAATGCACAACTCGAGACAAGAACGGGATCTGTTAGCCAGCATTTGCAGAAAATAGCAAACAGGCCTCTTCAGGTTGCTGGTGTTCTGGAGAGGATCATGGGATGAAGGATCTTTGGGGAGTAGTGGGTTGCTTGTTTGTTTGTTTGTCATCTCTCCCATCTCTGTGGAGTTCTGCTTGTGTGTCACTCCAAGGAAGACAGTATGGTGTCCCCTGAGACATGCACTCTGGGCTGGTTGCTGTGCCTGAAGATCAGAGAGTGCCTCTCCCATGTAGGATGAAAGGCACTTTCTAGAAGCTTCAGGCTTAGTGCAAACTTCAGGTTTTCTCTATTGATGTCACCAAGTAGGACAACCTTCAGGGTAATGTGACCCTTGCCCTCCATCATGCTGGCACAGTCCCTTCCAAACAGCCTGTCTAGGTACCATTCTACTTTCTGAGTGTCATTTTTATGCCTTGAACTTCAAGTAGCAATATGTTCAAATCCACCTCAAAAGTCTGCAGCTGCTAGAAAGCTGCAGGCATTGTCTTGAAATCCTGTGTATCCCTGAGGACCCAGGGAACAGGCTCTAGGCCACTGCTCATCTACTTTCTGCATGACCCTCTGCCCCGCCTCTCTGGCCCGGCCCTCCTAGGCAGCCAGTGGCCCATGATGGCCTCAGGAGGCGGCGCCCCTTCCCCTGATTTCAGCCTTGGCTATAGCCCAGGCCTCCAACAGTCTAGTGCTGGAGAACTTTGTATTCTGGGGCCAATGACCTCGGGTGGAGCAGTTGCTGCCTGTGGATCCTCTACCACGTCCTCTGTGTGCAGCACACCTAGGTGCTTGGCTGGTACAAGGTAATTGTTCCAGAACAGGTATGGCCCTATAAATCTGAATTTAGCTAGGCTAGGTTTTTACATGTGATGAAAATATGCTTAGTCTCTCTCTCTCTCTCTCTCTCTCTCTCTCTCTCTCT